>SNQJ01S0095735.1:9234-39517 GCA_010110895.2 Picea sitchensis
CCTGTCCATATAAATGACCATTGTATTTGAATTCCTTTACAATCTGATCAACCATGTGAGTTTGAAGAAATTGAAACTGATTCAAAACCTATACATAGCTCAACACTTTTTACCATAACCTTTGAAACTTTTCAACAAATTTCTATTGCTCATGATCAGCCAATGGCCTTTCAAATCAAAATCAGGATGAAGATGTTTAAGACATTAAATCTTCCCTCTCACCTTCACCCTTATCCTCTTGACTGTTATGAATATCTTCCTTGGTTTTTTGGAGAGAATCAAGCTTCAACTGAGAGACACTTGGAATCTTTTTTGGATTTTTTTGATCGTTTTCAGATTGTTCATGAAGATGTGATCATGAGAAAGTTTTCAAAATCTTTGATCAGAGATGTTGCTCTTTGGTTTAAGGGTTTAAGAGTTGACTCCATTGGCTCCTGGATATAATTATCTAATGTTTTTATAAAGTATTGGGGTGAAAATAAATCAACATATTCTTACCTTGCTGATTTCTATGCTTTGAAGAAAGAACATAATGAAACTTTGCTTGTCTTCAGTCAAAGATTTTGTAGCATCTACTATGGTATGCCTTTGGAGATCCGACTGACAGATAAATCTTCCATGATATACTATGTTAAAGGTCTTAAATCACAACTTTCCCTTCTATTGTTAGAAAGAAATTCTTCATATTTGAGAAGATTGTTTGAAGATACTCTAGAAGTGGATGAAAACATTTATGCTTCTAGGAGGATCCGAAAGAAGTATGATTTTGAAAATCAGCATGTACTTGAACCTGTAGAAGGTTAGTTTGTTTCAGAATTTAAACTTGAAGATAATGGATGTAAAATAGTTTTGGAACAACATCAAGAACATGACAGAGGAGAAGATATACATGAACAAAGAGATTATAACTATGAGGAAATTTCAAAATAGCAGCAAGAAGCTGAAATTGTTTCATATTGTCAATCAAATTATTCAACTTGGGCTGAGTTTTCCAGACATAAGTATTCATATAAAACTTATGATGGTATAGACAACTACATTTTTAGAKTTGATCATKATCTCTATCAATCAAACACTACTCTATCATCATCTTTTGAAAATTATTATGAAGAAAAAGTTATAGTGTTTGATGATTATGAGGTAATCACAAAAGAACAAGAAATTCATCAATCTTTTGGCACAGAAGAAGTCATTGAGTAGAAATTTTTTCCTGAAGACCAACAGGTTCTTGACATCAGTTTTAAATATCTAGTAGCATATTTCATATAATCTCACATTTCAAAAAACTTGAAAGTTTCATATTTCGTAAGCTTCCACATATTTCCTGTTGAATTTGGTTTTGTGAAAGAGTTTTATTCATTGCTCTTGTATTTCAAAAATCAGTTATTAATCAGTAAGAATGATGAGGACATTTTAGTATTAAAATTGCTTGGATGGCTGCTATGGAAATCAACCTTTACTTAACCAAATTGCAGAGCTGGTTATGATAGAGTAGAATAGGAAATAAGCTTGCTTCTCGAGTATTTATTTTCTTTCATTTTGCAACAGAAGTAGAAGATATTGTGTTTGAATAAAGGTAGTCTGAAGCATGTGTAGAGTTCATCCACATAGGTTATGGGAAAATTTCATAAAGAAGTGATATAACTGACTCCATCCCCAATGCAACACTACACATTTTGTTCATATTTTTATTTTCCAGGAAAGGCATTAGATCTGTGGTTCTTGAAAACCTTGCAGGAAGGTCTCCATCCCAGTTAGAGCCAGATGTTATCGATAAAAAATGCCTTGCAATTTATTTCGATATCATATCATAAGATGATAATAAGGTAAATATTTGTTTATAAATCTTTAAGTTTTAAAGTATATAAGATTGGCTTTAAATCTTATTTTCCAATGAAGAAATGATGTGGCATCTCAAAATATACCAAAAAGAAAATTTTATCTTTCACTGGCTAAATGGATTTTTCATAGTGTAGTAAGCTAGTGAAAGTCTCCCTTTTCACTGGCTAAATGACTATTTTCATAGTGTAGTGAGCCGGTGAAAGTGTAGGTTTTTCAGCTGATAAAGTGCCTTGGGCAAAATCAATTTTTTGAGCCGTGGAGAGTTCGTTTTACATGCTCAAATAGTAGATTGAAAACTAGACATCCTAATGTTTCCAATGGTACTTTCAGATCTTAATTTAGAGCTTGGGAAGGTAGTCAAAAGTTCCCCACAACATGAGGCATCATTTTTAGAAATTTTCCAAAATGTATTATTTTGGTCAAAAAGTCAAATTCGACTTGGTTGAGTTTATTAAGGAGAAAATGATGATGAATAATAATATATATTATCAAATATCATTCATGAGTGCAGGTGGCACTTCATTTGATCAATATAAATGTTCTAGAGATCAAATCCTAAAATGTTGGAAATGACTAGATTTGGAAATCTGGATTTTCCTGTTTTAGTCACCTTCTTGAGAGACAGATTATGATCATCTAGAAGAGTAGTTTTAAAAACAAAAGGATTTATTTCATAAGAATGGGTGGATATTCAATAAACTCTCTCAGGTTTCCAAGATCTATTGTGATTTTTGAAATATAGGTCAATATTTGAGCACCATATTTCTAGAAATTAAATACTATGATACTATGTTTTTCCTGTTTTAGTCATTGTCTTTAAGGACAGATTCTGATGAGTTGGAATACTATTTTTAGAAACTGAAGGATTTATTTCATAAGAAATGACTGATATTCAATAAACTCTCTCATTTTCCCAATATCTATTGTGATTTGGAGGATATAGGTGAATCTTGGAGAAACATTTTTCCAGAAATTTCTATCTTTTCCAACCACCTCACAATTTCGAATTTGAGGTAAGAAAAGAGGTTATCAGATCCATCTTTTGAGGATATTGAAAATACTTTTTAAATATTATTTAAGCTCATATATGTAAGAGTCAAAGTGAGGGGAAATAGTCTGAGGACTGTAGTTCATTTCCTTGACGACTTGTATTTTTATCCTTTGGAAATAATCATGAGTATATCTTGACATCAAGCTTGTTTCACTTTGTATGTTCAACTTTCATTTCCTTTCTTTCCAAGTTTGTGTATACTCAATGATAGAAGTCTTTCATTTCATTTCTTCATTGGTATATATGACTTCATACTTTGCTTCTGATGTTTGTCTCAATGCAAGATAGTTGTCATCCTATTGGTGCATTCATAAACTTAAGTTGCAAGTATTTATTTGTTATATCCGGTCATATGCTTTATGTAATATTATATATGTTTCTGATGGTGTGAAGAGTATCTTACATATCATTACTAGCCATTCACATGTGATTGTGTATAAGTATGTCTACAGGTATAATGGGTTTTCTCCATCTTTCCACAATTTGATTTAAATCTTCTGAGAAGCTTAGTTGAAAGCCTTGGTCTTTCAAGTGAATTATGTATTTCTAAATTTAGGTGGATTTATAATGTCATCCAATTTGATCTTTTTTCCTTCCATATTATTGATATTTTAAGTTACCAATCTTACACCTTTGTACATTCAGGGAGTGATTTCTTGGAATGATAATAGACCGCACAACCTTGTGGATTATGCATAGTATTTCCCCAAGTAGATCCCATTGTTAGGCTCAAGCTAGGGGATTATTTGGTAATGAAATCATAAATTTTCCATTTAAGGAAGAGGTCAAAAATGAAATCATAGCTTCAAGTATAGCCTCATTTGAACACAAATCAACATCCATGAAACTGGGGCTCAAAAACTCACAAATACCAGGGCTCGAGGTCTCACAAACAACAAGATTAGACTCAAGAGGAAACACGAGATTAATAGGGCCTATAGGGGGAGGCCATGGATTCTATGCAAGTCTTCTGTTGAAATCCAACAATTCACTGGTAGCTAACAGAAGCTTGGGAGAAATCAACACTTTCCAAGCCGAGGAGGATAAAATACTTTCATAGGATCTTTAATCTATAATACATCGATGAAAACCTTTTTTTTTAACTACAACCATTAATTGGAAGGGTCATAAGAAGGAAGGATAGGCTCTACAAAATCATTCCAATCAAAGGAAACCATCCTAGGGCTTGGAGGGAGTGTACTTGGAGAGAGTGGAATTCCCCCTTATTGAGAAGGTACCGAACTGGAAATGCTAATGACATGTTTGAAAGATGCATCAATCCAAAAAATAAGAGTGGGATTGGATGAATATTGCATCGACAATGTCTCTTCCTTAGACTTGTCACTCTCCAAGAGAGGAGTGGGAACAACCGAAGATTGCATCGATATGACCATTTCCTCAACCGTTGGTTGAATAGAATATAAGACAACATGGTCAAAAGACGTATCACCCCCCAAAAAAATTGTGGTGTTGGATGAATATTACATAGACATGACTACTTCATCAACCAAATATTGATTATATTATTGGGAAACCAAAGATGACTCAGAACTAGAAGGGCCATGAGACAAGGACCATGCTTCTCATACCACAAAAATAACAAGGAATAAATGAGTCAGGTGATCTCCTTTGCAAAATATAAAAAGGAACTTGGGTTTACGTCCTGTACATCTAGGCTTATCAATCATATCAATTCCTCTAGCATGACTTGCAATGGCTAGTGACATGCTCCCAACATGAATTTCAAAGGCTAGTATTTTATCTCCAACATGACTTGCAGAGGTTGGTGATGTTTGTTCAGTATGAATAGTAGTGACTAGAGTTGTGCCCCTAGCATGACTTGCATCGGTTGGTTGTTGATCGCAAACATGACGTGCAGAGGTTGGTGAGAAATCCCCAACATGACTTGCAAAGGTTGGTGACAAATCCCCAACATGACTGGCATAGGTTGGTTTCATGAAATGCCGTGAAGGTATCATCCCATATGGGAACACTTATGAGGAAAAATTGATATGATATAGATTAACAATGAGAGGATATACATTCCCCCCTGACAAAGGAACTTCGTGCAAGGGTTTTTCCATGTTAGAAAATTGATCCCCCCCCATGTAATACCATAGGTTAGAGAAGGATGTTCCATAAGAGAATCATTTGATGGAAAAGGCATTGTGGGTGAAGGATAGACAAACAATACATATCAAGTAGAAACACCGCCCATTTGTCCATTCCATCATTGAAAATTATAAATAGGATTTGGTCCATAGAAAGGAGTATTCCAACCCCACATCGTAGGAAATTATTGAGGGATATGCCCCCCACCAAACGGGAAAGGATTATTAGGAGGCGACATGCCCCTCAACCAAAAACTATCATTGATGTTGGGTGTTGAAAAGGAGGATGACACGTGTGCAGTCATAGTCAACATGCCAAAATAAAAAGGATTAGAGGCTAGAGGGATCGACTGAGTACTATAATAAGTTATTCTCATTGAAAAGGTGCTAGAGGGAACGAATATCGATGATGAAAAAGTCATACCACTCAAAAGTATAAAAGGATTCATCCCCATGGACTAAGCTAAGCTCATGAATTGGGTAGCGTTAACTGAGGGAATCATGGGGTGTCCACTAACCATAGTGAAAGTTAGAGTTGAATCAATTCTTAGAATGAGATGGTCCTGATATTGAGAGGTGGAGATGTACGTAACACGTTTATTAATTCTACGCCTTTTAGGAGGTGATTTTGATATTAGACCAAATTGTGATAACTAATTCAATAGCCAACAAGACCAACGGGGAGGTTGTTCCCACTCCATGATGACTTAAAAATCGTGGCACAAAGAAAAATACTAAGGAAAACTAATAAACAAAGAGCACAATCCTAAATAAAACTATAAGCCAAATGCATGCAAATAAGTGAAGATGGATGAAAATGGACCTCCCGAACTAAATAACATATGTGTTTCACAGGAGGGGATGAGACTCCCAAACAATAGAGTGGAGTTAATAAAATTCATTTTAAGGACCCTCATGGGATTCACAACGTGATCAGTCAGACCCCTTTGAAGAGAAAATACTCCATAAAGTTTGTGTGTTGTCTGATCCCTATCTGATTTAGGGTACCTGCAGAATAACCCCTGCAAGTAACCTGTGTGGATACCTAGGTCACGAATCTAAGTTCACCATGGTATAACCAATTTGCGGGTGTACATTCGTAGGTCAGATCCACCATATTGGAAGTGTAGAAAATACTAAAGCTCAAGAAGCACCAAGGTACCCCAAGAACCCCCAGATATGAATAGAACCCCATAAATATATCTGACTCTAGGAAGGTATTAGAGGCCTATCTATGCAACCAACTTCATGTGACCTCGTTCTTATAGCCATTTTTAGTGGAGTCTCCCAAGAACACCAATTATATAACGGATTTCACAGCTCCCTCGACGAACACATATGTTGAATTTTGTATCCTTGGAGAAGTTTACTCACAACATCCTATTCCAAAGCTCTAAATCCTAAAATTGTTTGTGTAACCTGAAAAATGAAATCTTTTCTAATCAATTTTATTATTGAGCATTAATTTTAGTGGCTTCTCTTACTCAAGAGGTGTGGATGTGAAACTAATTGTCTGATGACTTAGCATATGAAAGACGCATATGTGAAAACACTGTTAAGTACTAGTCTTGTATTTCAAAAGAAATGGTATGCTTCTAAATGTCGTGCACAATATGCAATCTCTTCAATTTTAATGACAATGGAATATTTCCTAATATTCCCAAGACTAATGCGATCTAAACAAAAGTGAAAATGCTTCAAGTGATTTTTTATTTTTTTTTGTATTTTCAATATAATGGAATGAAAATGAAAAGATTGAATAAACAACCTCTCGAAAAAACCCTACTTCCAGCACATGAATGCAATCCAAGGAAAAAACCAGGATGCTACTACTTAGACCAAGATGCAAGGACTAAAAATGAGAAAAAATAGAAGAACCAAGTTCACCAAAAAAATCAACAATAATATAGGTTCCTATCACTCTGCAAGCACTCAACAACTAGGACAAAAACCCAGTAAGACTCAACAACACTCACAACCCACCCAAAAAACACCACACTGAGCCAATTAGGCTTAGAAAAAGGTGTACACAACTGTTCAGGGAACAAAAGCGTATGTACACACCCTAAACACAAACAAAATGTGTATGTACATTCTGTTAAGGGAAAACCCATGTATTACAAGAAAAATGATGAAAGGTAATGATTAGGCCAGGAAACTAAGATTTAAAGTAATGTAGAGGTTGTTAAGAAACAAACGACACAGAAACTTAGGAAACCAGAGAGAAATCAAAGAGAAAAATCACCAACTAACCCCAAAATGGATAAATTCTGTTATGAGGAATAACTCTCTATGGTTTGGGGAAAGACCACAACACAAATAACGACACCCAGAAATAAATTCTAATCTCAAGTATGCTAGACAAGTGGAAATTCCAACAAAAGAAAGGATATAATCCTACCTCTTTCTGATGTCCATAGGAGACCATCGTCGAGCTCACGATCCAATTTTTGATACTTACAACTTGTCCTCAACACTCAAGATACACAAGCATATGGATAATATATAAAATGTTAGCATATAAACTAGTATAGTCCATCAACATGTACAACAAATTTACCCATGGAAAATAATATAGATATTTGCAACATATAATTGAAAGAGAAAATAATATTTCTATTAATATAATCAACATAATTACATAGGTGACAACCTTCTGTATCAACACTCGAAAGAACCAAGAAACTAAGTCCCTCCACTTGGGCCTCCACCAATTCAATCCTCCATAAGGAAAGCTCATACATTTTAGGAGTAATTGGATTCCCCATTCACAAAATATGGAGAGCTTGGGGGTTGAACATAAGGGAAGTTTAGACTTAAAGGAAAAAGGGATGTAGACTTAATATGAGGAAAAATTTCTCCAGAGTGTGTTTTCTCTCAACTTTTCTCTCTCCTTACAAGGCTTGTATATGACTCAATTTATAGCCTCCAAAGTGAATTGAAGGGTTGAATCAGAGCGTTTCCAGCATATGAAAGGCCAAGGGTTATGGATCATGTGACTTGGCATGGAAAGCCCAAAATATTTTTAATTTTGAGAACAAAACCCGATGTACGCAGGCTGTAATGGAGCAACCTGCGTATACTCAAGTTGTCCAACTATGGCCCACACATATGAACAAAAATGAATTTTTGACTTTGGATTGAGAAAAATGGGGGAATTGAGTCTATAGAGGGAAAGGGATGGCCACTAAAGCATGACGCATAGAGTGTGGAAAAAATTTCTATAACACTTGTAGCCAATACATAGTCTCAATGTGCCATCCTTCTTCTTTACAAATAGGGCTGGTGCTCCCCATCAGGATACACTAAGTCTGATGTAACTTTCCTCCAACATATCCTTCAACTACACTTTCAACTTCACCAATTCTAGTGTGCTCATTATATAGGGTAATTTTGATGTTGGCACCACTCCATGCACAAGGTCTATTGAAAAATATAGATCTCTCTTGGGAGGTAGTCCAGGCATATCCTCTAGAAATACATTGTAATTAAACGCCTACAACGCAGGGTGACATTTAGTCTTCAACTCCTCAGCTCCTGTTCAGTTAATAACTTGTATCGCATACAAGGGGAACCCTTCCTGACTGAACTTATTAAGCTGCAATATCAATATTTATCTAACTAAAAATGGCTTCCAAATGCCTTGCAAAATCTTTTCATTTTCTTCTTCATATTCACATTCCAAGGTTTTCTCATAGGAATTCAATTTTTCCTTGTGGGAAACTAGCCAATACATACCTAATAGCACATCATATGATCCAAAAGGTAGGATATTCAAGGATGCTTGAGTATGCAATCCACTCATCTCAAATGGATAGGCCTCTATCATTTCTTCCATTTTTCTCTTAGTTTTTGTGGCTAATTGGACTAACCACGCGTTTGCATGCATCTACTTCTATAAGGAACATTATTAAAAAAATTGAGGTGAAACATAACTAAGGTTATATCTAGGGTCAATTAAAATAGAAATAGGTTTCTTGGTGATTATACCTTCCAGCTCCACTACTAAATCTTGGTGATGCTCTTGTCGATTGTTCGTGTGCAATAGGAAGACCCTGGGTTAAACATTAATTCACCAACAAATCCCAAGATACTGTCCCTTTTGATATCACCCGCAAGTAGGTGAAGTCTCAGTCAAAGTACCTATGGGGAATATAGTTACTAGGATTTTTCAGTCATGGGGGAATATGAGGCATCCATTATTTATTGTTTACTTAACATTCATTAATATGTTATGTGCGTGAAACTTTAACAACATGATAAATTATCTTATATACTCATTCAACACATGTGCGGACCATGAGATCATCTAACATGTTCATACTAACCATTCATTATATGTGCACATTATATAGGATACATAACCACATCATAACAACATACACATTATAACACAAGGATTTAACGTGGTTCACCACAAATTGGGATATGTCCACAACCGTTGGATTTTTTTGTCATTCATTCATATTGTTCCTTACAATGGGTGCATAATCCACTCATACAATGATCTTCAGTAAAAACCCAAATTTTCCCAATTCATTCTATGTTGCAGTGTTGTTAGCATACACTGGGATGACCTGGGGTTAATCATTATAAACCAACAAAAACCTTAGACACTGGCCCTTTCAGCATCACCTGCAAGAAAGTGAAGTCTCACCCGAGGCATCTAGAGGGGCTATAGGAACCAAGTTTTTCTAGTGGGGGGAAGTGACTCTCTCAACATAACCATACTATGCACTATTCATTCATCTACTATGTGCATAATGTTTCTTACTTAACATTTAATATTCGTTCAACATACTTTGTGCATGACATTACTCCACTTAACATTCATTCATTCATCACTAAATTAAGTGCGCAAGACTATAACAACATATAACAGTGACATGTTCAGAATGTTTAAGCAATTATCATAATTGTGAAGTAACAATAAACATCATATGCATAAAAAACATAAGACACAAAAACAACACATCACGACACAAGGTTTTAACTTGGTTCACCCCAAACTAGGCTACGCCCACAACAACTAGATTCTTATTTTATTCATTAGCAATATTCTTATACGTGTGCACTGCGCCTACAATAAGATGTATCAGTTAATATTACCTAAATCTGCCTTAGTCGTTCTTCTCTAGTGCAAGCCTAACTCCCAAAAACCTCATTCATACCTCAAAACACTGAAAGAAGATTCCTCGAGACTTCTCCCAAAACTCGACTAGCTGACTCACTTCACACTTCTCAACTAACTCTTCTACCCAAAACTCGACTAGCTGACTCACTTCACACTTCTCAACTAACTCTTCTACCCAAAAACCCATTACAATTTATAGTTTTACAATAAGGCAAAGTTCATTACAATGTGGACAAAATATCCCAAACTCCTAACTTACTTCTGACTTTTGCATGGTGACTCCCAAACATGTTCCATTTGCTTTGCGCGTGCACTGCTCCTTAGCCAAAATGTCATGTGATTCGTTCCTACATGATTCCCAAGTCTTATCCAAAATAGCTTGCTCCAACAAGTGCACACATACCTCTCAACTAATATTCAACTCAACTCACTATTCCTTTATTAACAACCAACTCAACTAGGCTCTCACTCTTGAATTTTCACTCCTTCCTTCTACCCAAAACCCATTACATATTTATAGTTTTACAATAGGGCTTAGCCCGTTACAATGTGGACAAAATGTCCCAAAAAGCCTAACTAGCTTCCATTTTTTGTGCATTGACTACTTAAAATGCACTAACTTCCTTTCATGCATTTTGTTCCTTTACTAATTTGTTGTGTCGTCCTCCTTGTGTGATTCCCAAAGCTTACCCAAAATGGCTTGCTCCAACACTAATTCTCCACAACTACGTATATCATGGGCATGGTTTTCGCCACATCATTGACAATAGTAGCTACCTGGATGTGGTAAAATCTCTTACTTTATTTCATCCTATGAGGACAATCCCTCAATAGGCATGTCTCTCCACAACCATGGCATTGCAAAGGTCCTTTCTTGGGTTCCTCTGCTCTTTCTCTTTCCTGCCTTGCTACCTTATTTCCACCCTTAGATGACAACTTTGTTTCATGTACACTTCTTCTCGGTTGACCCAGTTATGCATCCTTCTTTGGATTCTTATAAAAGAATGATTTAAATCCATTATTCTGGTATCCACTCATATTATTTCTCCTCCAATCCTTTGAAGGATCCTGCTTATGTTTAGACTGGTCATAGAAACACTTAGCCTTTCTTACAATGTGATATGTATTATTTTGAGAATGAAATGAAGGTGGAAATATAATAAGTGAATACACAAATATATTTCCATAAAAACAGAGATACAATAATGTACAATTTTTATTAATGAAATAAATGTACAGAAACTATAAAAATACAGAGTGAATGAACTCGCTAGAATGGTGGAAGCTTATCTCTGAGAAGAGATGTCATGGATACACTCATTCAGAAGAATACGATGTTTAAAATGAGGATCCAAATTCCTTTTTAACATAAAGAAAATAAAAAAACCTAACCCCAAAAGGTAAAACACCGAAAGGTTTGTGGTCCTTGATGGGGGTAGTTTATACGTCAACTTCCCGAGGGTGTAACTTTTTCATATGATCGTTTTTTGGGGTGCACGATATCTCATTAGAAAGTTCAACCCGAGGAAAACACATTCCATTCAGCCTACGATTTTCCTTCAGCTACATGATAGGTGTCACCACTAATATCCATTGAATAGGTGGGTGGCCACTAATATACAACTAGATCAATCCTTCCCCCTTAGGAAATAATGGTCCCCATTGCATCAAGTTCCCCTGAGAGATGGGGAATATTTTTCTAAATTTAAACCTTGGTGATTTAGTTGCCTTGCTACAGAAGTTGTCTTGTTTAGATTGTTGAAGAATGTTATGAACCTACTACTAGAGGGGTTGGATCCATTCAAATGATATATATGGATGATCTTCCTAAGTGTGGGAAAAATCTATCGGTGAAGATATAACATGAGGAGTAGGAAGGGCTCTATTATAACTTTGCTTGATTGGATAATGTGGAAGTATCCTCATAGGTGAAGAAACAACATTTTTCTTCCCTTATACAATATACTTCTAATGGATAGAAAGGTCTTGGACCAAGGATACAACGGTTATAGTGTCCTTCTGTTCATATTTTGACCATATCATGAATAGGCTACACTTTATGGTATGAGAGATTACTTTGCAACACTGTTTTGCTGGGACAATTGTCAAAACTACCTCTAGTATCTTGTAGAGCTGACCTCCTAGAGTAAACACGATGCTATGGGGTTGAGAATCATAAACATGATGATGCTCTCACATATATGGATGGCCTAATATAATATCATAGACTTCCAATGGGGAAACATCACACAGTACTCTCATCCTTGAAGGGCATGATGTTGTAGGATATGTGACATTGTTGGTTTATATGAATATCTCGACCTTGACGAAGACACCAATGTTGTATGGATATGGGCATGGTGTTCTAAAAAAATCCAACTAATTTATGATCTTTGTTGATATTAGGTTCTTCTAGATTCCACTATTAACAATAAAATGCAACGAGGTCCCCTTCACCCACATATATGAATGGAAGAGGCACTCCCCCTCCCGAGGTTGTTCTGCTTGAATTGATGTGGTCATGATAGTAGCAATGGGTTCGACATCAATGATCTCTTTAATTTTATTATTTTCTTAATTATATTCCAAGTCGGGGCTCTGCTCTATTTCTTTTATCTCGACCACCAATGACTATTTTGAGCGACATTCATCGATGTTGTTCCAAGGCCTTTTGTGGAAGTCACACCACTTCCTAGTGTAATTCTTGACATTTTCGTCACCTTTATTTTCTTGTGTCTTAGACTGGCTTTCTTGAGGTTTACTATTATGTGAGTTATGGCTACCTTTACCATACTTTGGTTGTTTCAGATTTGCAAACCCAAATTCCCCCTTGTTCTACTGCTTAAATTTATGCTCAATTTTGACAGCATATTGATAAGTGACTCCCAGTGATGAGATGTCCAAAAACTCCATTTCGGTTTGTATGTACCTTTGTAGAGCCCCGCGATATTTAAGAACCAAATGTCTCTCAAAGTATTTGATACCCGTCTTGGTGCACAAGGTATGGAAGGTATTTGTGAAATCCCGCATTGTTTGGCCCCTCTCTTGATGTAGCATGGCCCATATCATGTACAAGTTGTCATAGTTTCCAACATGGTAATATTTCTCCTTGACCACCTCCATAAAAAAATACCAAGTGGGTTCAACCCCAAATATTCCAAACTTCTTTGTGGATTGTTTCTCCTAGTAAGTTTCCCACCAATATTTGACATGGGGGACAACCTTAAGGAGCATAAAGGTGATATTTAATCTATCGAAAAAGTTGTGGAGAGAGAAACAACCTTCTACAATATTTAGCCACTTTTCAAAATCATTTGCATCGCCCTGACCTTCAAATATGGGAATATCCAAATTGACTTGTACCTTGAACGAGGAAGCATATCCAAAGCGTCTACGTGATGAAGACGTTCCTTCTATTGTTGGTAAACGTTGAAGGAATTGGGAAAATTTATCCAACATATCTTTCCTCTGTTGCATGAGGGATTCCATGAGAAACAACTTGATAGTATCTTCTTCTCCCTCATCTCTCTTTTCTTCTACCATGGGAGGCCTCTTTGGCTGGCTAGAGTGGTTTTCCTCAATTGAAACTATCTCGAGACCCAACTCTCTATACCATGACCTCGTTGGGGACATGCAATAATGGTCAGGATACCATTGATCAAGATTATTTTGAGAATGAAATGAAGGTGGAAATATAATATGTGAATACAAAAATATATTTCCAGAAACATAGAGATAGAGTAATGCACAATTTTTATTAATGAAAGAAATATACAAAAACTATAAAAATACAGATTGAATGAACTTGCTAGAATGGCAACAACTTATATTTGAAAAGAGATGTGATGGATACACTCATTTGAAAGAAGACGGTGTTTACAATGAGGCTCCAAATTCCTTTTTAACATAAATAAAATAAATAAACCCTTACCCCGGAAGATGAAACGCCAAAAGGTTTGTGGCCCTTGATGGGGGTAGTTGATACGTCAAATTCACGAGGGAATAACTTTTGCATACCATATTGATTTTGGGTACATGATATCTCGTTGGAAAGGTCTAGCTGAGGAAAAACATTCTTTTCAACCTAGCTCCTTCCTCCAATTACATGTTAGGTGGGTGACCACCAATATTCATCTGGATCATACTGTCCTCCAATGTCTTTGGCTTATCAAATTCAATTACATCCTGATAGGACTATGGTAATTCACTGAGAAGACATTGTATCCTTGTTTATCATCCTTCACGTAAGTAACATACCTCAACAACTCCAAATATCTCTTCGTGTATGCCTCCATGGTAAGTTGTCCCAACTTATTCTCATGGAATTCCTTAATTTTATCATCATATTACTTCTCTGATAGATATTCTTTTCTGAATTACTTCTCAAACTGCTTCCAGGTAAAATTTCTTTCTTTTAGTCCCTTGACTTCCTAGAGGTACTCACTTTTGTATTTTCTGAGTAATTATGTACCTAGAAATACTTCTTCAAACCTAGAAACCAAGCCTCGACTTATTCTCCCTTCCTTATTTCTCCATAAAAGGTAGGAGGCTTAGATTTATTGAATTCCTTAGTCAGGGAAATATGTGAATGTATCTTCATTTTATTCTTAGGGACACTCAATCTAGTGTCACTTCTATAAAACTCCTTAGAATAAATATTCCTATTGGATGACTCTGAGAAAATACTCCTACAACATTTACTTTTATTGGAATTCCAATGCCTCTTCTTGGAATAACGTTTTCCTATATCACTACAGGATAATACGTTCTTTTTAGAATCTCAAGGGTTTTCAACCTCTCAGATTGCTAAAACTCTACATTACTAGGACCTTGTTGCAGATTCTTTTGTATCTCTGATAAGCTCCACAATAGTAGTACATTCATCTCTGCCTACTCAGCTTGATCTCTCATGAGCCTCTCATTGTTTTCCTTCAAAATTTTGATAGTAGCTACTAAATATGGAGGGGTTTCTATATCCCTTCATCATTAGATTCCTCGCCTATGAATTGTGATTTGTCCTCCATGCTCCACTGCATCATTCACTTCCACTGTCCTATGTGCTAAAATAGAAAAAACATTTTTAGCCATTACATAAATCAAGAACATAGTATGCATTATTGGAAAAATAACAAGTGTTCTTAACCAATATTAAGTGGCCTTGGAGACCCATGCAAGATTAGAGTTTGAACATATGTCTGATACCATTTTGTAACACACCCAACCCCTTAATTATAACTTAGGCTGGTGGGATGTCGATTTTCCTTTCCTCTTCACTCAATGTAAGTGTTCGGGCTCATCCATTATTTAAGTGAATAATTCTCCTATCAAAACATATTCTATGTTAACTCTTAATAATTCATAGAGAATATCCTTCCCATAGTTTACTAAGGTGTACAGGTTCCAAAACACCCTCAATCAAATGGATATAATTACTCCTCGTCATTAGATCAATGATATGTGCTATTTGAACTCATTCCTATCAGGATGCTCAATCAACAAGGATGATATCCTCTTCGACGACATTAGTCTCACAGATTGTCCTAAGGGATCCAATGGTCCTCATTCTCATAGTTCAACAACTATGATTGCATAGGCACCTCTACTTACTCGATGGTGACTCTCCACTTAAACCCTCATTCTCCATGTTAAAAAATGGAGCCCACATAATCAATGATTAAGATTAAATATTTCCCAAACACTGATCAACGATACACCTCTATTATTAGAGTCCCTCCCCATTGAAGCATCTCCACTCTAGGGTCATGAACCACTCTCAATGCTCACTCTAACCATACACATTCTGATGGATTGAACGATGCACGCTCATTTCATCCAACAAATACCATGTACCTTGGGGTTTAAAATTGATCACCAGTTAAGGTTCCTAAACCCTCCTCCTCAGAGAGATTCACACAAATCCAATGGTTTATATCCCACTACACATCTCCGCCAGGTCAACAACCCTCATACTCCCAATTCATCAGAATCATTCACAACCTTTCATAGGTACCTTCAACAACGTTCCCTCCAATGGACTCACGACTCATATCAACAATCTGGGACTCATCAATGCACTCTCTGATAGATCAATGATTTTCATTGATGCATATCTCTCCCTTTCAAAGACACAATATAGACTTATACTATACCATTAGAACGAACTCTACCTTTGACCAATGGTCATGATTTTCTATATAAGTCGATCCAATGGATGTGAATCCTTCTAGATCAAAACATTAGTTTTATTTATGGTGTCACTCTGGATAAGGACTTAACCAATCTTGGGTTCCTCCTATAGTAATTTATAAGGTCCTACTAGACCTTCAAGAGTTTGAGAATCAAGGTTTAAATCAGATAAGGCATTCAATTAGGAATTTGGATGAATATTTACATGTCTTCTAAGATTTCCATTTAAGACAAGTTCTTTTCACAGGGCCTAAGGTTCCTTAACCTACGCAAGGATTCTAAAATACCAGGGCACTCATGCCACTGTCAAAATGAATATTTTTTGATATCTTATAAACTTTCCTCTCAAGAGTAAGCGGTTCCACTCAATTGAGGCTCTCATAATCTACACAAAGACCATCCTTGATCACTAAGACATCTCCTTTTTCAGTTTGAGGGTGAATATTTTATTTATATCTTGAAATATTTCCATTCAAAGACTTGAAATCCTCACAGGAATACACCCTACCTTCATACTACTATCATGGATTCATAATTTTGTCGAGTTATCCAATGCAAACAAACATAAATTTTCCATTTGACTCAGAAATTCGGTCATTCCTTACATACATTTACATTTCCCATTTAAATCATGAAATAACATATTGACAACAAACATATTTATTTAAAACACTTATATGTTCTATGAATACCAACAGTGAATTGAACGAGAGAGGAATCCTTTCCTCCTAACTGTATTCTATACTGAAAAGTTCCTTCTTACAATATTACACCCCTGTGTGAAGCCGATATATCACAAGGGGGATGATTCAACTGGTTCTTAGACTTAGAATGATCCATGAAGTTAACTCTCCTTCCTCCATTGGAAACAACATAAGTTTCTCTCTTCCCATTGAGTTCAATACTTCCGCAGGTTTTCCATGTACCCTCCCAACAATATTTCCTCTGCACAAGGGAGTCCCTTCTTTGCTATACAATCCCTCAAGTGACCTCCACTTACCATTGTTGGTTTATTTCCAGTAGGTACCAAGATGGAGTCCTTTGTTTCTCCAGTCTGGATCTAAGTCTTCTATATTCCAGGGTGATCAATAATATTTTGGACAAGATTTCTTTTTTTTTCAAGAAAATGTTTCCAATTTCTTCTATTATTTAGATGTGTGCTAATGAATACCTTTGTTCATTGTACCATATGCTCCTAATTCTACCACTCACTTTCTCTTCATTGGATTATTCTCTCGGGTGGACTATGCCTGTGTCTCCCCACTTGCTGCTATGAGTTATTCTCCTCCTCTACGTGTTTCATAGGTCTCTCACTCTCCTTTTCCCTATGTGTCTTGTGATGTTTTTCCACCGTTGGGATATTATACCACCTAATTCTTGTGATTCCCATGGATTCGTTTAGACACGATCTCTAGTCAATGATCCAAATTCAAAGGGGAAATCTAAGGGATGTCCTTCGGTCAAGTTTTTTAGTTGACACTTTCCTCTTCAAGAGATTAGGTTTGTTAGCAGCTATAACTTCTTCAACAACCCATCCTTCCCTCCATAAATAGTCACATGGCTCCATGTAGGTTCAAGTATGCTAGTAGCTGTGTATTAATTGTTTTCATATGAAAACTACAATGTTGGACAATCTTCCTAATTTCTTCATAGAAAATTCTTCACTTCCATATCATTAGTCCACCTCACCAATCCCACTTCATCAATTCCCACCCGTGATATCATGGCTAGTACTTGAAGGCTTTTCACTCTAAGTCGATTTTCTGGTGTTTTTAATTAATCAAAACATAATTACATGCTTCATAATTACATTGTATGAAGTCTTAGAATAATTACAATCACAGGGGAAAATAGGGTGTTACAGTAGAGTCCTCTTTGCAAATGAAGAATATCAATACCATTACTCACTTCTAATTTTAAAGAGAAATTATGGTGCAATGAATAAATAGTGAATAAGAGAAAATTAATATACTATAAAGGTGTCATTAACTCCAAGATAGAATATGAAATATGGTTATACTATAGTTAGCATAAAGAAGAAAACAACATTACTAAATAAGGAAAACTCTCACAAGATTCATAGTAAAATTAGACATAGAAAGAATATTAAAATATGGGAGTCTTAAACATTTGCAAGTGAAACAATGCATACAAATTATTAATAATAAATAATAAAAAAATGGCACACACAATACACAAAGATTTACCATGGAAATGCTTAATTGAGAAAACTAGCCTAGCCTAGAGCCAAACCTCTATTTTCTTCAATGTATTAATTTAATTGTTCACAATGCAACATTTAGGTATTTCAAAAGATCCAAAAACCTAATACTCTCACCCAAATTAGGTTACAACCCTAATCTCTTAATCAAAATTAAATTACAATGGGTCAGAAAAGAACAAAAGTGTCCATATAACCCAACTAATTCTCATGGATAAATTCACAGTCCACATGCTGCAACTAATGTGATTCAGATTGGATCATCATATATTTCTTCATTTATCTTTGTACTTTATAGGTGGAAAAAATGGAGGAATCGACTTGCAGGGCCATTTTAGTGGAAGGTCCTAGTTTTGAAAATTCGATTTTAGTGGCAAGGTCCCAGGCTTTGAAAATTCGGATCTGAAACCTTATGAAGCCATTTTGAGGCAAAAATAACATTTTTTGCGACACATAGAGACATATCCAATGGTGTAAAAATAGCCTCAATCAGAGCTCCTATGAAAACATTATACCTCCCTCAAGTTGATCTACCTTGTTGACCACCATGGTGCAAGTGGATGCCACGTCAACCTTGTTACTCACACATGTGGGGTTAGAACATCAACCCCCATTACTCATGCATATAGGACTAGTCATGTGTGGAATTTAAAGAAGGTTCTAAAAGGTCCAAATATTATCACTAATTGAGGGTTGAGAATGAAAAATCCCTAACCCAAAAGGACAATCAAGATATGTTAAATACCAAGTTTCTAGGAGGATAAAGGGTTCCATTCATTAGAATTATACTTGTTCCATTGTTGACTAGAGAATCTAGGAGTGGTATTTTGAGAGCTTAATAGAGGAGGAACCAATTCTATAACAACCATATAGGCCACAGTCTCAAAGACAACCCCATAGTGAGTAACTGATTCTATCTTTGCATTTGTATTTCCATAGATGAAGAAAAGAGAGTATAGCATAGGCCTCACCTTCTAGCTAGGTTTTCTCTTGTATTAGGTTTCCTAAGATACATCTTGTGTTTATTTGTGTGGATAATGTGTATTTTTTCATGTTGTTTCATTTTCTTATTCAATTATTTTCATAAATCTAAGAAAAGATAGAGATAACAAATATAAGATCTAAGGAAATAAACTTGCATAATAAATATTTCAACGCATTATAAGATATATTGTGATGAACTATTCCATTTGAAAATGCATGAAAAATTATAGATCATATTGGTATCAGATTAGTTTTCTTTGGGGTATTCGTAGAAAGTGGCAGGGATCTAGGAATCAGATTAATAAAAAATAGTCATAGAAACTTAGCCATGATGGACGAGTCTATTAAAAATAACCCTTGATATCTATAAGAAGAGATAATTGTGAGGTTGGAGGAGAAATTCATTGACATATCCTGCAATATTCCTTCCTCACAGTGGTTCTAACAAGCAATCTCAGACCACTTCGGAAATTTGGAGACCCTAAATCAAATATTGGATTAGAGGGGAAACTGGGAGATAATGAAGCCCAATAAAAGGATTCAAGGAAAGATCCCAATAAAGAGTAGCCAAGTTCCAGTGTCATTATCCTTTCACAATATTTATTCAAAATGGAAGTGAAAGTGGATATCAAGACATACCAAGGTGATATCGATGTACTAAAGTTGAATAATTGGTTGCAAAAATTAGAGGTCTATTTCACTTTCCACCACATAGAATAAGAATATTTTATTTTATTTTCCAAACTAAAATTAGAGGGCCATGCACTGACCTAGTGGTAAATACACATGGAGACACTTAGGCTAGAGGTAAATAGACCAATAACTAAGTGGGAGGATTTAAAAACACTCATTAAGTCCCAACTCTAACCTATCAAGTATATAGATAAACAATGGATCTATTGGCATTACTTTAAGCAAAGGAAATGGAAGAGTGTGTAGGAGTACACCACTAAATTCATAAATATGTCTATCATGCTAGGTATATATCCCAAGAACCCACATTTACTCCTCAAGCATTTGGGGGGTCTACACATTCATTGTGAAATAAAGTTATTCTTTTCAAGCCTAGGATAGTTGATGAGGCTTGCCTGCAAGCATGACATCTGGAAAATATAGGCCACATGAAAGGACAACCAAGTGGTTCCAAATAGAAAGAGAACCAAGATGATTCCAAGGAGGGGAATAAGAAGTGGAAAGGGAAGGAAAAGAAGGCAATAAACACTTCATATATGTGCATGGGTCCAAGTAAAAATTTTAATCATTCAATATCTATGGTCATGTTGAAGAAAAGTGTTGGAAAATACATCCAGATATGAACCCTAACAACCATAAGAAGGATGCCAAGAAGAATAATCATCTAGCCACCTATTCAATCAATCAGGTAGAGATAGACTCATATGAGTATGGAAATATTGTCTACACTTCAGTGCAAAAGGAGGTAAATTTGTCTAGCCTTCATCACAAGGACGAGGAGGAGATGAAAAAACTCTTCCATATCAAGATCTAGGTCAAGAAGACTAAGGTATATGTTCTATTCAATTATGATTCATAGTACAATCTAATAGTAGCGAATCTACTCAAAAATATTGGGTTGGAGGTTCATGATCATCCAATCCCACAACCATTGGGGTGGGTGAACAAGGATGTAGAAATCAAGGTCACAAAATAATGTAAGATGAAATTTGTTGTAAATGCACATTTTATTGATGAAGTGGAGTTAGATGTAGTACCCTTTGACATGTTCCCCTACATGTATTTGAGGGATGCAATCTTCATGTACAGATAAAACCAATACTTCCTAATCAAGGATGGGAATTCGTACATCATCAATGCACACAAAGGTAAATTGAATATATAACTAGAAAGCACTAATTGAGCCAAAAGGTTGATTAGTTGTGGTAAGAATATGTGTTGTTTTTTTTAAGAGATAAAAAACTTAGTGATGAATCAATAAGGGTAAAGGAATCCTTGGTGGGATGTAATAGGGAGAAACAAAATTGGAGTTTCTACAAGCATATAGAGGAGTGTTCCAAGACCCTAAAGAGATTCCACTTAAGAGGGAAGTGGAGTCTGATATACATTTGTTGTATGACTCCTCATTACACAATATTTGGTTGTCTATACAATCCATTTTGGAAGAATATAAAGTGAAGAAACAATTGCATAAGCTACTATATGAGGGAGTAATTCAACCAAGAACCTCACTTTGTGGGTCAGCTATTATCTTAGTACCTAAGAAATATGGGACTTGGGTGTATAAACTATAGATATTTGAACACGATTTGACTCAAGAAATGGTACCATTTTCCTAAGATCAATTATTTATTAGACCAGTTGCCGCATTCCAAGTACTTCACCAAGTTGGATATCAAATTGGGATACCACTAGGTACATGTCAAAGAACAAGACACCTAGAAGATTTTTTTCATTACAAAAGAAGGTTTGTACGAATGGAATCCCCTACATGTATATGATCAATCAAATATTCATGTAGATATAAAACCAATACTTCCTAATCAAGGATGGGAATTTCTACATCATCAATGCACACAAAGGTAAATTGAAGATCTCACTAGTAAGTGCTAAATGAGCCAAAAATTTGATTAATTATTGTAATAAATATATGTTGAGTTTCTTAAGAGAGAATCAACCTGGTGATGAATCGGTAAGGGTAAAGGAATCTTTGGAAGGATGTACTAAAGAGAATTTTTTTTTTGGAGGATTTGATACAAGTATATAGGGGAGTGTTCCAGGATCCTAAAGGGTTGTATAGAAAATCCATTCTGGAAGAAGATGAAGTGAAGAAACAATTGAAGAAGCTACTATATCAGGGAGTAATTCAACCAAGAACCTCACCTTCTAGGTCACCTATTATCTTAGTACCGAAGAAGGATATGACTTGGCCAATGTGTATCAAATACATATCTTTGAACAAGATTGCACTCAAGAAATGGTACCGTTTTCCCAAGATCAATGATTTATTACACTAGTTACAACATGCCAAGTACTTCACCAAGTTGGACATCAAATTGGGATACCACCAAGTACGTGTCAAAGAATAATACATATGGAATATTTATTTCAAGCCAACAAAAGGTTTGTAAGAATGGTTTATCATGCTATTTGGTTTATGTAATGCACTAGCTACATTTATGAGACTAATGAATGATGTAGTACAACCATATTTAGATTTATTTGCTATAGTGTATTTGGATGATATATTGGTTTATATCTCTAACTGGGAAGAGAACATATCACATCTCAAGTAGGTGTTAGATACTTTGAAAAAGAACTAGTTGCTAGCTAACCTCAAGGAATGTGAGTTTTCTCAACAATCATTGGTGAATTTGGGGTATGTGATTGGTGGAGGGAAGGTCAATATAGATCTCAAAAAAATGGAGGCCATTATAAAGTGTCTAGTTCCTACTAATGTCACTGAAGTTAGGATGTTTTTTGGGGCCACATAGTACCTGTGAAAGTTCATAGCATCCTTTTCAATGGTAATTGCAACACTCCACACCACAGAAATGAGTGGTAAGAGTTTCCAGTAGGGAATAATCAACAAAAAGACAAAATGAAATATTAGTCAAGCACAAGTTCTCACATTGCCTAAATTGTAGAAAAATTTCAAAGTGGAGACATATGCAAGTGGGTATGCTATGGGAGTAATTTTGATGTAATGAGGTAAGCCAATATGCTATCATTCTTATATTTTTCATTGTGGAGTTTTGAACTACCCTACCTACTATAAGGAACTCTATTCCCTAGTTAAAGTTGTTAAGAAGTGGAATCACTATTTGATGGGAAAGGAAACCATTATACACATTGATCACTAGCCACTACAATATTTGCAGGCCCATATTAAGATATAAGAAAACATACATTACAAGTGGATGGGGTTTTTGCAACACTTTCATATGGTCATGAAGTATAAGAAGAGACACACTAATAATTTGGAGGACATGATTTCAAGATCAACCACATCCAATATTATAGCTTTGTGAACTCTTATTCACATGCATCATTTTTCTCATGATGCATACAGAAAGGAATACATAAAAGATGATGACTTCAAGGATGTGTTTCGGTAGATATAGGGACAAATTCATGTAGAATCAGGTGACATAAAGGATGACTATCATATATAGAATGGGTTTCTATACAAGCTAGACAATCTTTGTGTTCCTATAAAAGGTTAAATATTGTATCTTATTAGAGAGACTCACACCTCCAAGGTTGCAAGACATTTTGGTGTTGGGAAAACAGTTACTAACTTACAAAGGTATGTGTATTGGCCCATAATGCAAGAAGATGTATACATATATATTATAGGATGCATAATTTGTTGTAATAGAAAGACCAGTAATAGAAAACAAGGTCTATATTGTTCCTTACATGTACCACTTGACCTTGGGAAATCATTTCCATGGATTTTATGGGAGGTTTACCAACAACTAGGAAGGGAAGTGACTATTTATTTGTGGTAGTTGACAGGTTCAACAAGATGTGCATTCTTATGCCTTGTCAAAACACAGTCAAAGGAAAAGAAGTAGAAAACGCGTCCTTTGAACATGTATGGGTGCACTTTGGGGTACCAAGGAGCATCATCACAAACAAAGATACTATATTGGATTTGGACCTTTTGAGGTATTGGAGAAGATGGGGAATAGTTCCTACAAACTTAATCTACCCCCATACATGTGCATTTACTTAGTAGTGAATATGGATAATTTTAAACATTATGAGCCTTCCATGTTAGATTAGGAGGAGGAGCAGGTCCTACCTACCTTAGAGGACATAGCACCAGATTATAAGGCAGAGTTGGTCGAGAACATAGTTTTGTAGAGGAAGTACATAACTATAAGGCAGGGGAAACATGACCTTTGGCAGACTGGGTTGAATGGAAAACTTCCAGGCATTAGCAAAAATGGTACTCCAAAGAGAAAGTAGAGGAGAAATTTCCTCACCTCATTCAATAAATATTTTAGGGAAAAAATCATCCCTAAATGTGGAGGTATTATCTAGATTGGATCATCATATAATTTTTCATCTATCTTGGTACCTTTTGGGTGGAAAAGAATTGGAGGAATCAACTTGTAGGGATATTTTAGTGGAAGGTCACGGTTTATAAAGTTGGAGGTTGGAACCTTCTGGAGCCATTAAATGGAATGTTTTTGGGTTATAGTGTCCAGAACATTTTCCCACACCATAGAAATTTATATACACAATGATACCTTTCCAACGGTGAAAAAATAACCCCAATCAAATCTCGTATGGAAAGTTATGTCTCTTGCAAGTTTACCTACCTTGTTGACTACCATGGTACAAGTGGATAACACATCATCCCCCATTACTCACATGTATGGGGATATAAGCATGTGTAATTTAAGGAATATTCTAGAAGGTCCAACCCTTATCACTAATTGACCTGGTTGAGGATGGAAAAACCCCAACCCTAGACAACTATCGGGATATCTTAAATACCAAGACACTAGGAGGATAAAGGGTTCCATTAATTAGAATTGTACTTGATCCATAGTTGATAAGATCATATAGGAGTGGTATTTTGGGAGTATATTAGAGGAGGAAATGATTTTGTAGCATTCATACAAGCAACAGTGTCAAAGGAAAATCCATAGTGAGTGCCTCTTTATTTGTATTTGCATTTCCATAACTAAAGAAAAGAGAGTAAAGAATAGGCCTCACCTTATATATGGGTTTTCTCCTGTATTTGGTTTTCTAGGATACATATTGTGTTCAATTGTGTGGATGGTGTGCATTTTTTTATTCTTATTCCATTTTCATATTCAATTATTTTCATAAATCTAAGCAAAGCTAGAGATAAAAAATATAAGATCTATGGAAATAAACCTACATAATAAAGAATTTATCATATTATAATATCTATTGTGATGTACTTTTCCAGTGGAATATCCATGGAAGTTAATAAATCATAATTCCTTTTTCATTAATACACAATTTGCATGAAAAGAGTATGACATGTCTCCAACATTCTCCCACTAGTTTTTTTCTTTATGAAATAGTAAGGATTGGGATTTATAGGGTATCAATGACCATTTATTATCTAAATCAAGAGTACTTATTAGTACTAATAGTCTTATTCAATGAGTCTACAACATTCTTTGAGGTGTCAACCTTTTCTAGCAAGACATTCTTGTCTTCAACGATGTGTCTCACAAAGTGATACTGCACATCGTTATGATTAGTCTTAGCATGGTTGTTATAGTTAAAAAAGTCCTTACCTATGCATACAACACACTGGCATTTCCACTTACATACGTTTCCAAAATACTGTTGAGGCTGATTCTTAAAAAAGTGTTTTTTGGATAGTGTACACATCTTGCTGCACTAATAGCTCATGTACACATATGTGTTGCATGCTAGTTAGCCTGTGTTTACCTCCAAAAATTGAAAAAAATATAAAATTATAAGGAATTCGATGGAGTTTACGGGCTATCAAGGGTTTCCTAACCATTTTACCCCTCGTAGCCCATCCCCAAACCAAATAACCATATTTTTCTCATATAAAAAGAGGTCTTGGGGTGTCATTTGACAAGACAAACAAGAGAATAAGAAAACTCTACCAAAATTTCTTCCCCTTCTTAGCCCATGTTTTTCATCCTATTATGAGTTTTGGCCTCAACATTCCTCTCCAACCCTTTCTCCTTCCCTTAGTGATAAGTTGGTTCTGAGAAGCTAGCATGGGATTGATGCAGTTGGAGCCACAATAGAGGAGCCCAAAGCTGTTTTGTGGAGCAATTGCCAAAAAAGGTTGTAATGATTTTTTTCTTGAAACTTAATAAAAGAGTTCGTCCTTGTCCCAAAATATTATAATTGTATTATTTTGTTGATTTATGCATTTATGTATATATCTAAACCTTGAAAGTGATCAGTAGAGAGTGCATGTGTTGTAGCATTGTTTTCCTAAGCTTTTGTAGGTCATCTTTGGGAGGAGACCCGCAATTTAGGAGGCTGCAAGAAGTGAAAGAGGTCTGCGCCAACTACAAGGAATAAAGGTGCACCCATTGACTCTCTTTCTTCTCTCTTGTCATTTCGTTTAGGAAGTTTTGGGGTAGCTTAAGGGTAGACAACGCTCTTCATGTACCTAGACCCAATATAGGGGGATTTCCCCCATAGTAGAATTGGTGACTCAACTAGGGAGTCTCTCTAGGGTCTCAGTGGGAGATTTTAGTTTGATTCGGTTTTTTCGGTTTCTTTTTGAAATTTCAAATTTTACTGAGTCCGTTTAGGGTCTCTGGTCACCTTCCCATTGTGTACCATCCTTCCCTACTAGTTCTGTTAGCAAGGCCTTTTTTTTCTTTTTTTTTCTTTTTGGAAATTTATAGAGGTGTACATTCCTTGTACATAGTATAGCCCATGTACATAGGCGATATGAATAGTATAAAACTCATGTACATACGTAGGATTATTTTGCACAACCCCTGTCTCTGTATTTTTGAAGCCTTTTTTTTTTTAAGGACTTTTTCTTTCTTGACAAGAAGCTTTGTGCTTCTTAGGTCTTCTTGAAATCTTCAGGGTCTTTGTTAATGGTATTTGGTTGGGTCAAAGATTCTGCTTAAATTTCTCTTTGTAAATAAACTATTTTATTTCTTCATTTTATTTTGTTTTATTTAGAGGTTTAGAGTTGACCTATAAGCGTTAGATCCTCCCATGGATTATAGTGAATCCCTGTGTTCAGGCAGTGGTCTAGGTTATGTATGAGTCTTGGGTTTATTTTCTCTTTATCTACTTTATGCTTTGAAAAATTAAAAATATTGTTTACTTTTGTTTTTCTTTTCTAAGAATTTAAAAAAAAAATTTGTTGTGTTTAGTTATGCATTAGTAGTTGTAGTATAGTTTTTTTTGTTTTTTACTAAAGAAAATAGTTATTTTTCAAAGTTCTTGTTTTCCTTTTCCCTAAAAGTTTAGTAATTTGCATTTACATTCTAAAAGAAAAATCATATTCTAGGAAACGTTTTGCATTATAGGATATTAGAATACTATTTTGGAAAAGTTTTCATTTACAAATATTTAAAAGCCATTTCTTTCAATTTGAAGAATCTAGTTTTCTTTTTCAAGAATACTCTAAAGTATTTCTTCTCTTTGATCTCTTCCAAAAACCATAAGTTTCAAGTCCATACCCTTTTGAGTAATTCAAGCCAATTAAAATCAACGCCTAACACTTAAAATCAGTTAGACTTTTTGTTTGTAGGGTTCACCAAGTAGTCTAGGCTTTAGGGCCTTGAAATAGGCCTAGAGAGGAAACTCTTAAAGGATGCCTAAACAAACATACGATTATGTGATAGGGAGTGTCAGATTCTTGTATCGTAAGAGTCAGTTGGGACCCCCCTCTAACACAGGGGCTAAACATGAGATCGCGTGAGAAAAGGTAAAGGAGATAACCCCTCCAAAGATGGACCAAGTGTAGTGGGGATCATATATTGAGGGTCATTCTTGGGAATCACACTGATCGAATTTGACTATGGAGCCTCGTGGACCCTGAATCTATTCAAGATCATGAGTTCCCTTCAAGAACATTTTTCTTTCGGTACCCTTGAAAGGCTTTATACTTTGTTATCGTACTCATTACTATCAACCCAACTGTCGACTGTACCCACCTAGTGACCGAATGTAAGATGAAAACCTAATTGCCTATTTTTAGGGACTTACACAGTTGACTGCAGGGGTATATCGTGGAACCCAGGGCAAACATTGGATCATGCTTTGTAGAGTATACCCGGAGGGTGTTTCCATGTTCAAGTTACACTTGCACCTGTAAGTTGCTCTAGTGTTGATTGGCATAATTGTTCTTCCTGCTAGTTAGTTGTTTTCTTGATTTTCCATTAGGAATGTTTTAGTATG
Source organism: Picea sitchensis (assembly GCA_010110895.2). Taxonomy (NCBI): domain Eukaryota; kingdom Viridiplantae; phylum Streptophyta; class Pinopsida; order Pinales; family Pinaceae; genus Picea; species Picea sitchensis. Next base: position 37,647 of record SNQJ01S0095735.1, read on the forward strand.
TGCTCTGTGTTTCACACTAGATAAACCTTATAGTATTAGTTAATCATTTCAAAAGGTGGAAGATCAACAAATCCATTGTTCTCTTAGGCTTAAGTGTTGATTAAGGTTGGTTGTCATTGATGTCAACCCTTGAAGAAAGCCCCATAGCACAAAGGTTTGGTTAATGGACCCAAAATTGTTTGATGTAAATATGAGTCATTATTTTTTTTTCATGGTTGATAAGAAGTAAATATGGATGAACTCCAAAGTGGTCCCCTTATCATGAAATCCCTCACAGGAAGACACTTTGTGGAGTAAGAGAAACCATGATTAATTGTGGAATAATGAGATTAAGGGCATTGAATTTGTCAGGGAAACTATCCGAGATGGACAATTCTTGTCATGCCATTTCCAGTGGTATATATAATTTCACATAACTCATCATGGTTAGAGAGTTATGACCATGAGAAGTTGGAGACCCTAGGTTTGGGTAATGGACCCAATTTTGTTTTATGGGTAACGGTATGAGTTGTGATATATTTTCATATTATACTATTCTATATGAATATTACATGTCATTCCATTTCTAGTGGTATGTGGAATGTCACATAACTCCTCACGGTTTGAGAGTTATGGCCTTACGAAGTTGGAGGACCCTCACATGTCATCTAGAAGCCCCAAAAGGTCAAAGTAGTCAAAGTGGTTTAAGGGATTTTAAAAGGTAAATAATAAAGTGAAGTGATGAGTGTAATATAATTCAAAGTGAATATAAAATACATTATTTAAATAATAAATTTAATAGTGGGTTAACCCTAAAATAAGGAAAGTGGGCAAAGTGACCTAGAAGATGTTTTTAAGGAAGCTACTTGGAGAGTATAAATAAGCGGCTAGGCTATCTCATTTTAATCACACTTGAGAATATTGAATATCTATAGGTGTTTTAGGTAACCAAGGATATCTAAGCCTAAATTCTGAGGGAAGGTGAAGAAAACAAGGCCGAAATTCAAGGAAGGATAAATTCTTTTGATGGTGCTTTCTAAGGTATGTTATTTACAGGTCATCTCACCATTTTCTCTATAACCATTTTTGTATAATGATTCAGAACATGATATTTCTATTCCATTGAGAAAACATATCAAAGTATCTGTGGAAAAAATTTCATCTTGTTTTTCGTTGCATTTTTGGTGTTACACTCTGTGGAAAATAAGGTTTGTGGCTAGTCCCAAAACTAGTAAAAAACAAGTGTTTCGGGTTAAAAAATCATAACTTCTTTATAACAGATCCAAATTCAGTGAAATAAACTGTGTTGATTATGGTAAATTCTTTAGTATTCTATGTAAAATTTTCATATAAATTCAACAAATATTCCATGTGGGGCACGCTCTACAAGGTCACTCTCTAGAATAAGCCAAAATTTAGCAAGGTATGCCATTTTTGCTATAACTCCTTTTCTGAGAGGTTCCAGGTAGTGATACCTGGAGGAATTGCATAAACAAAACTGAAAAACAATGTATATCAATTTCATATCTTTATACATTATAGGTACAAAGTTCTGATTACTTCAAGTTAGGGTTGTTGACTAATCGAAAACTAGGCATGTGAGAGTAAAGAAAAGTTTGATGAAAATGATAGTCTCTTGTTGTTAAAGTCAAGGAAGGTTTGTAGGAATGTGATCATATACACCAGGTCTATTACATAGCTACAAATAAGATTAGTATGATGAAATTGATGAGGGCTTTTGGTTGAGGTATATGTTGAGTACATGGTTGAGACAAGTAGTTGATGAGTTGACACATACATGAGGTGTATAGTTGATGATGTTGGTACATATTAATGAGTCATAGTTTATGAGTAGTTGACACATGATTGGTACATACTTGGTACATGGTTGG
>SNQJ01S0095736.1:0-15148 GCA_010110895.2 Picea sitchensis
CCTATTGTTGTTGTTGTTGTTTTCTTGTTGGTCTTGTTGCAGTTTGCACGCTTAGGATTCTGCAACCGCGTTTGGAACTGGCCTTCTTTCGTTCCCCATTGATGGGTGGGTTTTGGTGCCATGTTTATCTTCCTATTCATTGTTTATTGTTTGCTATTTATAGTTTGCAGGTGAGAAATTTCACTACAGGGGATGCCTGAGTCGAAATCCTCTTGCATAACATCTTTGTATGTGAGGAGAAAATACAATTTCCTTTTCCTATATGTCACTATGGCTGCGATGGAGGTGGGTTCTGTGTCAAACATTGGTGATTAGGAACAAGACGAAGACAACATTACAATCCTGCTTCTCTGGTCGTAGTAATCACATACAAAGATGGACTGCAAGAGGATTTTGATCGCTCCCAGTATTGAAAAATACCAACTATGAAAACTTCACCTTTCTTAATTGTTTGCACAGTGGGAGGCCTTTGGACGGTCCTCACAGCCTTAAATGTTTACCTGACGGGCCTCACAGCCTGAAAGTTTTGCTTAACAGTTGTGTTACAATACATTTTCCTCCGAATTTTTTGATACAATCTTGTGTGCAGTGGATTTGGCCAATATTGTTCTTCACCGACATTCTTGGTTGGTTGGTTGGTGCTTGCTCCTTGGTTTGTTGGATGCTACTTATTGTTGTTTGATTCAAATTTGAAGAGTTGAGGTCCTGCAGTTGCAATTGGGCCTTTTGGTGCTTGTTCACTGGTTTGTTATTTGTTGCTTTCTCTTGTTTTCTTCAAATTTGCAAGGTTGGGGTCGTGCATCTATAGTTGGACATGTTGTTACATTTTGCGGGCCAAGGGCTGCGCTTCTGTCCTTCTCCATTCACCTGTGGGTCTTGGTGCTACGGTTGCATTCCTGCATTGCTTGACAAGCATGTTGCAATACATTTTCGTCCTTTTTTTTTCTTCTGCAATTGTTCTTTGGTGGCGTTACTGGTTCACTGGTTGATGCTTGCTCATTTCTTGTTGATTGGTTTCTTGTTTGCTTATTGCTATTGTTGTTGTTGTTGTCGTTCCCCATTGACGGGTGGGTTTCGTTGCTAGATTTACATTCATGTTCGTTCTTTGTTGTTTGATATTTCCAGTTTGCAAGTGAAAATTTTAAATGCTGGAGATGCCTAAGTCAAAATATTCTTCCACAACATGTTCGTATGCGAAGAGAAAATTCGATTTCCTTTCTTATATGTCATTGGGTGTTATGGAGGTGTTCCAATTGCGAATGCATAATGCCAACCGTGCAAAACATCATCTTCCTTAAATTTTTGCACAGTGAGAGGCCTTTGCACAGTCCTCACAGTCTTACATGTTTACCTACCAGGCCTCATCACCTGAAATGTTTGCTTAACAGGCATGTTACAATATATTCCTCCGATTTGTTTATACAATCTTGTCTGCAGTAAATTTGGACAATATTGTTCTTCACCTACATTCCTGGTTGACTAGTTGATGCTTGCTCGTTGGTTTGTTGGATGTTGCTTATTGTTGTTTGATTCAACTTTGCAGAGTTGCAGTCCTACAGCTGCAATTAAGCCTCTTCGTACTTGTTTCTTCACAAACACATATCCACTTGGAAAAAACAAATTGGAACATGGTTTTATAGTTGGGCCACCAAAAAATACTATTAAGATAAAATAATATGAAATTTTTTGTAGTAGATATAAACAACATCTCTTTTGACTTGAACCAGAGTTTGTCGAGCTCCAACTATATTTCATAGATGAGAATGTTTTCCCCATAGTTAATGTGTTTCTATGGCTTCATAGTTATGAGACTAAGGGTTGTTGTGTGAGGGATAAATTTCTTGTCTGCCTTTCTTTTTCCTCTTCTAAACTTACCCGTTTTTCCCTTTTGTTCTTCCCCTCTATTATGTGTTTCTGGTTCTATACTTGGTCACGTTTTTGTGCTCGTGGGTTCCCAGGGTGGTGAACTGACAAATCCTCATCTCCATCTATATCTTCACATCACGAGTCTGACTGACCGTCGTTTGTTTGCATACTTAGCCAATTTTATGAACGTGGGTTCACAAATAGGCGTTATCGAACTCTGGTATACATATTGCACCCAAAACTTTGGTGATATACAATTCGACGTGAACTCTTCGAACTCGCAAGATTGACTCTACCTACGATGACTCCGTCTGATCGACCCGACTTTCCATACTTGTTGAGTCTTTAAACTTTCGTGGGTTCACAGACTCCCGGGTTCACAAAAGTTTAAAAACATTTTTCTCTCCCCTCCATCCCCACCACCTTCACTGCATCCCAATGCACATTAATCATGATTTTACTAGTGAAAAATCACTAGACATGTTCAAAAATATTGGCATTAATGAGCGGAAAGCTCGAGGAAATCTCCCATTAAAACGCAAGCATCCATCTTGAATTGGCAAAAATTGTTGGTTATTTTAGTTTTTTTAAGGCATCGTCATAGTTACAGTGCAATATTGTACTACCCCACTATTATCTACAAGCGTGCCATCCACAAAGGTCTTGACGTCATGTCCCTCTTTAATACTGTGCATATATTACAGGTTGTCATATTTGGGAATATCCTTTCATATGGAAATGCTAACTCATTTTATTAGTGACTATTCAGCACACATATTCAAAAAGATTGGTTCTATACTTGGTCCTGTTTCTGTGCTCACCAGTTTCCGGGGTGGAAAACTGACAAATCCTCATCTCCATCTATATCTTCACATCACAAGTCCGACTGACCACCATTTGTTTGCATACTTAGCCAATTTTATGGACACGGGTTCGCGGATAGGCGCTATCGAACTCTGGTGCCCCGTGTTCGAGGTATACATCTTGCACCCAAAACTTTGGTGCTCTATAATTCGACCCCAGACTCCTCGAACTCGCAATCTTGACTCCACCTACGATGACTCTGTTTGTCTGACCCACCTTTCCATACTTAGTCGAGTCTTCAAATTTTCACGGGTTCACGCACTCCCGTGTTCAGAAAAGTTTAAAATCATTTTTTACTCCCCTCCATCCCTGCCACCTTCTGCCCTTCCCAATGCACATTAATTATGCTTTTACTAGTGACAACCCACCAAACGTGTTAAAAAATATTGGCTTTAATAAGTGGAAAGCTCGAGGACATCTCTCATTAAAACGCATTAACATGCGAATATTATGGGATCTAATAAAAAAAAATTCGTACATCTTGAATTGGCAAAAAGTGTTGGTTATTTTAGTTTTTTTAAGGCATCATCATAGTAACAGTGCAATATTGTACTACCGTGCTTCCATCCACAAAGGTCTTGACGTCATGTCCCTCTTTAATATTGTGCATATATTACAGGTTGTCATATTTGAGAATATGCTTGCATATGGGAATGTTAACTCATGTTATTAGTGACTATTCAACACACATATTCGAAAATATTGGAATTAATAAGTGAAAAGATCGAGGGCATCTGCCATTAAAATGAATTAAACTAATATTTACAGAAGATTATACTATCATCCTCCAACATTCATTTTAAAGACTTATTCCCATTTCTCTCTACCATCGAAGACTTGGGCTTTAAGGTGCCTTCGTTGTAATGTTCCTGGTCATCGACACGTGAGACAAATTAGAGATGTCATTCAGGCCCAATTGAAAGACGAGGGAATGATTTTCTGTGACGTCAGCTTTCAGCGAAAAAAAAAACTCTGTTACCCAACAGAAACTCAAACACAAAAAAAATCAAGTATCTTGTGATTGGTTTTCTCCTTGTATTCGATGCTTTGTTTGGTTGAAAGGCCTGCCTGAAGATTTGTGTGTTGAACTTCTTTGTTTTGTTACTGGAAATTGGAAGGGACTTTCAGGTCACCTGCAAAATTATCCTTCGTTGAAGTATATAGCTTCTTCCAACAACAAAGATTTGGAAAATGTATCAAATTTTGCAGACCACACAAGAATTTATCTTTCATCATAGGAGTCACACATATCCTGGCTTGAAAAATGGTCTAGAATATTCGGAAAAGACGCCAAATATTACTCCATTCGTGAATATAATCAGAAAGAAATTATAAATTTGGATCATCACGAATGTGAGAAACTGTATGGGTGGTTGAATCAACATCCTAAAATTATAGAAGTTTCTATTTCAAAGTTTTTTGTGCGACTTCTAGGTGTGCTAACAAACTTGACAGAAAGTCAGATTCTTTATCAAAGTTTTTTCACCGTCCTCTGGATGTAGTAACAGAATCCACATACAATCAAATTTTTATCGCTACTGCACATTTTTTTCACCATTCCTATGCATATGATTGCATCTGGGTCGAAGAGCTTGCCTCTCTTTGCACGTATATTATCCTCGTACTTAAAGGTGGGTATATAACTAAGGAACGAGGCTCTCAAAAGTTTCTAATGCCTGCATCGACATGTAACTTGGAAAATTTAATGGGAAGCAATTATGGATTATGGACTTTGCAACACTTTCCGAAGATTACTTTATACTACCACCATTTGCAAGAAGTTTGGCGTGTTCAGGTGATGATTTAGTTTTTGAAAATCACCTTTTACTACCACCTTCATGTAATCATTTTGTTTCATTCTTTAGAAGAGACCTTGATGTAGTAGTGTATTCTCAAGCTATTTCCACCCAATATCAATCTTCCTATTGTTTCCCTTGCTTTGAATAAGGAGAATGCATTTCTTCTATTACAGTAGATCTGATATTTGAAAAAAAAAGGAATCTCTCGATGCTTGAAGTATTGCCTTGTCTGGATCAAATAAATCGTCGTTGACTCGCTGCAAGCACCTCTCGAGTTGTTCATCAGGATCACAGATCGATAATGAAAGAGTGCCTTCCTGTTCATAGAGTGCTTCCATCACCAGCTTGCGTTTGCACATGTGTTTTTATTGCTACCTTCTTTCTTTGTCCAGGTGGTGGATCCTTCTATACCAACCAACATGATGGAAATAAACTAGCTCTGGGGTATTTGATTGCTTCCAGGAATCTGATTTGACTATATATTAATTTCAGTTAACTTAAAAAGGCTTATGTGTGCAACCTAATGGTAGACATAGAAAATACGATTTCTTATTTCTTAAAATATAAAACAATGTGTTTTTTTTAACACACGATTGTTCGAAAAGTTTCAGGTATTGTTTTGGATTCACGTCCTTCAAGGATGTTAATTAATCACACAATTAATATTTCTTGTGACATTTCTAGGGTATTTGATCGCTTCCAGGAATCTGAGTTGACTATATATTAATTTCAGTTAACTTAAAAAGGTTTATGTGTGCAACCTAATGTTAGACATAGAAAATACAATTTTTTATTTCTTAAAATATAAAACAATGTGTTTTTTTTAACACACGGTTGTTCGAAAAGTTTCAGGCATTATTTGGGATTCACGTCCTTCAAGGATGTTAATTAATCACACAATTAATATTTCTTGTGACAATGCAATCAAGCCGTCGTCCACTATGGAAATTACATTAACAGTGCAATGTCAGATAATAGATGTTTGACATGTACCTAATGTCAAGGTCATTATCTCACAGGACACCCAACGTCCAAATATTTATGGACTCAAAGAAACATTGTAATTGTCGTGACAAAGCAACACTAAAGTCGATGCTCTTTGCAGGTCTGGCAATCCTGCAGTCTAAGTGCTTTGAAAATGATGACCCTTCTTGTTCACCGAATTGTCGCACTGTAGTCAATAACACTTTTCCCATTGCCACCGCCAATGTCAATGTCCGAAGTTGAAGCTATCTGGAGCCTGGAGTCATCGCCAGTGTGGATGCCTGAAGTTGAAACTACCTAGAGTTTGGGATCATGACTTGTTACACTTGACATTAGTATCAGTAGTGATCAAAATTTGATTGTATGTCGATTCTGTTACTACATCCAGAGGTTGCTCAACAATATTTGACATAGAATTTGGTTGTCTGTCAAGTCTGTTACAACTTTGTCATAAAAGGTTCTGTAATTTTAGAATGTTGATTCAAACTCGCATACAGTTTCTCACGCTTGTGAGGATCCAAATTTATAATTTCCTTTTGAGTATATTCGGGCATGGAGTAATATTTGGCATCACTTCCGAATATTCTAGACCATTTTGTGAGCCACGATGTCTACCACCCCTACGACGAAAGATATATTCTGATGTGATATGCAACATTTGATACACTTTCCAGATCTATGTTTTTGGAAGAAGCTATGTACTTCAACAGAGGAGCATTTTGCAGGTGACTTGGATGTCCCTTCCAATTTACAAAAATAAAACAAAGAAATTCAACATACAAATATTCAGACGAGCCTTTCAACCAAACAGATGATCGAATACAGGGAGAATAATAGTCACAACATACTTGAATTTTTTTTGTCTCATCTTTTGTTGGAAAACATGATTTTTCCCCCAAAGATGACGTCACATAAAACCACTCCCTCGTCTTTGAATTAGGCTTGAATCGCATCTCTAAGTTGTCTCGGATGTCGATGACTAGGAATATTACAAGGAAGGCACCTTAAACCCTAAGTTTTCGACAATAGAGGGAAATTAACACTTAGAAAAGTATGGAATGTTGAATAAACAACTAATGCAGGAAGGCCATATCTAGAAGAGACAAGCTATTCAAAAAGCTGGGATAGATCTAGCTGGCAACACCAATGAAGTCCAAGACCCGACATTGATATTCAACTCATTTTTTACCAAGCAAGCATTTAATGATCAAGTTGAAATCTATAAAAGACTGACTACAGGCTTGATTATTGTACATATTTTCTTTTCCTTTTTGTCGGTGGCAACCCCAATCGCAGTCATTATGGCAAATGCATTTAAATTTTAGAGAATATTTGTTGAACTATTTTAAGACAACTATTTTGGGAAATAATCTCAGTTGTATTTCGTAACCCAGTTTATCTGAATATAGAATATTTGAGGTTTTTNATTATTTTATTTTGTACTTTTTTTTGTGTGTGTGGTTAAACATGCACGTCAAGTTTTTTTTTTCTGTTGCCCAACACTTCGATTTAAATAAAGGCTACTATGTTCGCTCCTTACATTTTACATGGAAGAATAATTTGTGATAGGACATATGTGGCGCCCTCCCTATACTTAAGAAAGAAATGGGAGGACCCATCCTGCTTTCATTCTTCAGGGTCTTGTAAATAGAATGAATTACTGACTCTATTTCAACAAGGCAACTCAAGTGTTGACGTCATGTTCTTGTTCAATATTCTGCATATATTACAGCTTCTTCTATTTGATAATATCCATGCATATAAAAAAAATTACGTCACGTGTGTGTGTGTGTGTGTGTGTGTTATTTTTTCTTTCTTTCTATTGCTTATGGGTTTCAACAGAATTTTTGAACCGAAAAACATCCTACAAATTGGAAGATGTTTTACATTTGGACCAGAAATAATCTATTAATATATATTAATATGAATACTATTGGAATAAATATAAACACTTTCTCTTTAAATTTTCCTTGTTTTCTTCCCCTCTATTATCCCTTTGTGGTTCTATATTTAGTTTCATTTCTATGATCACGACTTCCCAGGTTCGTGGATTGGAAGATTCTCATATTTTTCTATACCTTCACACCATGAGCCCGATTGACCACAGTCCCTTTCAATACTTAGCCAAATATCTGACCATCGGGTCCCGGGTTTGTGGTATCCAACACTTATGTCCCCTATTTTTTCATATACATCTTTCACCCAAAAACTTCTGTGATCTACAATTTATGCTTTTACTAGTGAGAACTCACCAGGGGTTCGAAAATATTGGCATTAATAAATGAAGAATAGATGTTGTTTTGTGAGATACTTATCCCTTTTTCCCTCTTCTTCTTCTCGTCTATTATCGATTTTTGGTTATATACTTAGTCTCCTTTCTATGATCGCAGATTCCCGGGTTGGCAGGCTGATAGATCTTCATCTCCATTTATATCCTCACAAGACGAGTCCAATCAACCGTTGTTCCTTTCCATACTTAGCTAATTTTATGGTTGCAATTGTCGGGGTGGCGCTTTCAAACTCTGTTTCTTCTTGTTCCGTGATATACATCTTGCACTCAAAACTTCCATGATCTACAATTCCACTGCGGACGCCTCGAACTCGTAAGCTTCATTCTACCAAGGTTCACATAAGTTTCAAAGCATTTGTCACTGCCTTCCATCCCCACTAACTTCGTGCCCTTCCCAATGCACATTAATTATGGTTTTACTAGTGACAACTGAACACACTGGTACGAAACAATTGGCATTAACATGCAGAAACAACTCGAGGACATCTCCCATTAACACGTATTAAACCACCATTTACATTACTCAGAAAGACCGTCATTCCTTTCTATACTTAGCCAAATTTTTCCACCTATTCTGTGATATACATCTTGCACCCAAAAAATTCCCTGATCTACAATTCCTCCCTAGGCTACTCCAACTTGAAAGCTTCACTTTACCTGAATTCATAAAAAATTTCAAAACATTTATGGCTCTCTTCCATCCCCGCCACAATCATGCCCTTCCCAATGCACAATAATTATTCCAACCTCTATATTAACTTCCATTGTTCGATGACCTACAAATTGCACCCGGACCTCCTCGATATACAAATTGATTGCCAGATTCCCACATCGTCACCTCTTCCATGTTACACATTATGCATTCAAATGTTCTAAGCGATACAATTTTACCATCAAGGCCTCACATCTTCTGGGGAGACCTTGTCACCCTATTTTGGATCCTCGGGTTAGCGGGTTCATGAAATCTCCAATTCCTAGTCATTGCTTCCTGTGTCGCCCATCTTCGTACTTATTTCCAAATATGCAATAGCAAAGGTTTAATGCTAATAATTCATCATGCAACAACTGTAAATATCGTCATTAATAAGCAAAAGCCTCGAGGACTAACTATCCCTACACAACTTGTCCAGAAACATGTAGAGAAAATCTTTCCAGGTGATGGGAAAGCTATTACAAATTTCAATATATTAGAGAAAACAAATCCGGGATACTGTTTCCCAATTCCATACTTAGAAACTTTTTCGATTGCGGGTTCCAGGACTAATGGGATCAAAATTTTGTTTTGAATCTTCCGCGACTTGCAAACAGTGCCCAGAGTTTCATGATATACAATTTGTCCACTGGAATACCCTGTCACGAGCCTGACCATCCGTCGTTCCTTTCAATACTTAGCCGCAATTTGGCTGTATGTTCATGACGTGGTACATTTCCATGGTTTCACATGCTGCAACCAATCTGTATCGAGTCCGACCTACCATTTCCCTATTCCATACTTAGACACTTTTTCGATTACGGTTTCCTGGATTAGCGAGCTCAGGATTGTGTTTCCAATGTTCTACGACTAGAAAACAGTACCCAGAGTTCTTTGATATACAATTTTTCCATAGGAATGCACCATCATGCCCTCTTTTGTATTACGAATTCTGCGGTCAACACTTCCAAGAGATACAATTTTACCCTCGGGCCCTCACCTCTGTTGGTTGTATCTTGTAGCCCTATTTTTAATCCTGACCAACTGCTTTCGATAATTATCCACTCCTTAATTGTTGTTCCCTGTCCCCGCCACCTTCCTACTTATTTCTGGATATGCAATTGGAAATATTTAATGCGAACACTTTGTCATGCATGAACCTTAAACATGTCATTAATGAGCGAAAGGCTCAAGGCGATCTCCCACACTTATGCCATATACAAATTGACCGTTGGACTCCCACATCATCCCCTCTTCTGTGGTACACATTTTTCACTCAAGTTTCGAGACATACAATTTGACCCTCAGGAAGTTACGTCTCCTGGGGAACCATTGTCACCCTAATTTTGAAGCCTGCCCGACCGCTTTCCATACTTGCCCATTTCATGGAATCTCTTGCGTGGATCCTTGGGTTGGTGGGTTCACAAAATCTCCAATTCTTAGTCACTGTTTACTGTGCCCTCCACCTTCGCACTTTTTTCAAAGTATGCAATGACCAATATTTAATGCTAACAGTTCATCATGTAACAACCATACAGACCGTCATTAAAAAAAAAAAGGCTCAATGAGATAGTCACACTGACTATCACCACAGAACTTGCCCAGAGACATGCAGAAAATATCTTGCCAGATAATGGGATATCTATTACAAATTTCAATATATTAGCGAAAACAAGTCCGGCCAACCATTTCCCTATTCCATACTAAAGCCACTTATTCGATTGTGGGTTCCCAGACAAGTGGGCTCACGATTGCGCTTCCAATGTTCCATGGCCTGCAGACAATACCCAGAGTTCCACGATATACAAATTTCCCTCTGGACTGTCTCATCATGCCCTCTTCTGTGTTATGCATTTTGCACTCAAAAAGTTCTGAGACATACAATTTGACCCTCGGGCCCTCACCTCTAATGATTGTACCTTGTAACCCTATTTCGAAGCTCGCCCGATCACTTTCGATAATTAGAAACTCCTTAATTGTTCTTTCCTGTCCTCGCGACCTTCGTACTTCTTTCTTAATATGCAATTAGTAACCTTTCATGCTAACAACTCACCATGTGGGAACCTTCAGCACTGTCATTAATGAGCAAAATGCTTGAGGAGATCTCCCATTAATACACATTAAACCAAGATCTGTGAAGAGTTATATTATCCCTTATGATTGTTCATCTCAAACACGGGTCGTCACGTTGGCCCATTCATAAAATGTCCAATCCTTAATTTCTCATTGTTGTACCCTCCATGTTTGCACTTCTAGGTATGCAATTACTAGTCTTTAATGCTAACAACGCATCATGCAACAATCGTTGAGATTGTCATTAATGAGCGAAAAGCTCAAGGAGATCTCCCATTGACACGCATTGGACCAAGATTTGTGCAGGGTTATATTATCCCTTCCAACTCTTCATTTCAAACATTGTCTAGAGCTAACCAACATTCTCATAAACTTATGGAAGCAACACAACAATAGTTCTGTGGAGATACAGTGAATATCTTTGGATATGAGGACCAGAACTTCCAGTGGTCCAAGGCATACTATTACTATTCATCCTGTTCCACCCAGAATGAAGTGAATTGGACCTCTAGAATCACTCGTGCAAGATGCGTCCCTAAGGTTTTTCACTGTAAGGAGGTGGTCTCTTGGTGCGCCGAAAAATATATTTCAAGCCAAAGAATTATTCCACTGCATGACCATTCTCTTGTTTCTTTGTCACCTCAGGTCTTTCGCAAGATGTTAAGATTGCCAGAGACAACATTGACCTTCAAAGGATAATATTGCAAGCAGTTCCTAGAAAACCATGATAACGGATTGGACCTCTTACCTGAGTTCCTCGAATACCCGACAATAGTTCCTGAAGATATCACAATTTGCATGTCAGTTCCTTTAGAAATCCATTCCGGGAAATTGCTTGGTTGTTTACAAGAATAACAGGACATGAATCCACGATAAGAATTTCCCGTATAGTTATTTATATTTTGTACTTCACAGTCAAGGAACAATTCATTTTTTATTGGGGGAAGTTAATTTCCATTGAAATCTATTCCCAACTGTCACGATTCAAAGAAGAGAATAAATTTTATATGTCATCCTACTTTATTTTCTCAATTGTGCATTGTTGTCCATTTCCAAAACTGTCTTTGTCAAAGAAAATAAAATATGAAATCGACCCAGTAACATTATGGTACCAAGCCTTATGGAGGCACACGACCTCCCATTGTTTTTATGAGGTTTTTAATGACTTTGTCTCGGTTTTAAAAGATTTATTGTTAGGAAAGGATGTTCCTCGGATGTCTAGCCAGGAAACCAAGTTTTTGCACAGGAAGGGGACACTTGTATGAAAGGAAAATTACAGTGTAATAATGATCTTTGGCTCCAAGGAAAATACTGCTTTCCTTCCATGTCACATCACAGACAAGATGTTTGTTACATAAATAACAAGGCAATACAACTACTGGTTGTAGTTTTTCCATGGCAAGATAAAAAAACAATTCATTCCTATGCCTTGGAAATTCAGGGACTTAGTGTTCAGAAACGTCAACAAGATTTACGAATTCGCAGGCCATTTCAAGAAATTGAACCTAAAATATGTTGAAAGGCTAAAAGGGTTCAACCCTAATGGGATTTTTTGAGAACATTTACTATCAATTGGATTTATCATCTCTTTTATCCACAGACGTCTGACCAGAGACAGAGACAGTGACGACAACACTCCTGCTTTTGATGATTGCGACGTAGAGACATTGCAAAGTGCAACTGAATTATACATACAACAGGGGAAAGGCTCCAGTGAGAAGAGTGTCCAGTCCCCGGCCAGCACTCCCAAGAGCATGAAATCATGAAGCATCACTTCAAAGGCCCACCCTAGTAAGAAAGAAACCCAAAAATATTCAAACGGAGGAGGAGATAAGAACCCTCCTCACGGAAAAATTGATAGTTCTCACAAGCTTCCCTTGATGAAGAAGAGAAAAAACATTGTAGGGCAGGCAGAAGAGCCCGAAATTGAAAGTGAGGACATGCAAATTGAAACTTCTGTGGATGTCGTGTTCCGCAAAGTTGATCCGCCCACGGATGCGATGCACCATAGTTCCACAATGGAAATAGTTGAGACCGACATTTTTTACGAAGATGTATCCTTCATATTCCAGAGCGTTTCTTTTGACAACCAATCTAAAAATTTAATTATCGAAAAGAGAGATGTAACAAATAAGAAAGGGAAATCTCGTTTAGAGATTAATCTTAGGAAAATGCAGCCATCCCAAATCTCTCGATTTCACCACACAACCACTGATGCTCTTGATGATTCCATTGGAGGAGTTGAAGCGAATAATGTCAGACTGAACGACTGAATCAACGAATTGGAGGAGGCTTTCATTCCTACCCCAGTGTTTGCCAGTCCTTTATCAAAATCCATGCCTGCCACCCCTGCAGCCAATTTAAAAGGATCCTCCAGCCTCCTCACATCCTGTAGAGGATATGTAGAGAACAATATCAAGAAAATAATGGAGCTAATTACTGAAGCCTGGGAAACATCACAAAATATAGCTTCCTTTCGAACGAGGGAAAATGATTTTCACGAACATTTGTAGACGAATTTAAAAAATGAAGAATGTTTCTATATACAGATGGTGATCCCTTTTTCCAACCATGCCAGCAATAGCTCGGATCTTAAAAGAATACAAGAGGATCTCCCTTGCCCAAAGCGGATCAAACAATTAAAATCATGCTCGAAAGAGAAAGTTAAGAACCTGCAGCTCATTATCGAATCATGTGAAAAAGCCATATCATAGAAAGAAGAATTATTCAGAAACCTGACCCAAATAGACTTAGCCGGAAGTACCAACGAGGTTCAAGACCCAGACTTAATCCTCAAATCCTTGTCCTTAACCAATCAAGCCTTCAATGAACAACTTGATATTTTAAAGGGGTTGTCTTTAGAAAAGTTTTACGACATCCTTGAATATGGTGAAGATGACGTCGAGAACTAACTAGTGGACTATTCGGCACACAATGAAGAAATTGAATAGGCTCTGCATAGTATTTCTATGGATCTAAGGAAATTAGAAAAAGATCTTTTCAACATAGAAATCTAGGATGAAATCAATGTGGCCCCCATGAGAAGCTACATTGAAGAATGACTCCAAAGGATAATGGACAAGCTCACCGACGAAGGGCAACAACCGGTTGGCACGATTCCGGTGGTCGTCGACGAGAGCAACAAAAATGCATTAGCTTCATAGTAAGTCTATACTGATCACATATTGCTTTCTTTATAAATCCATTTATTCTACCTCTTTAAATAGAAATCTCTAACCAAAGACTCATAACTTCCAATTTCTTCTTTTCAAGTCTTCCTCTCTACCATCGCGCACTTCTTCTTTCTACAGTCCTATTTCTTGTACTTATTTCTTTTATGGTTCGCGGGAGCCCCAATCCCAATCTATATGACAAACGCATTTAAATTTCTAGAAATATGGAACAGATTCCAGAAACATGTAACATCCATTATTATTTTTTGATAAATTTCAAAGAAAACTAATCCAAGAACAATTTCAACAGTGTGAACAGATTCCAAAAATATGTAACAAGCATTATTAATTTTTGATAAATTTCAAAGAAAACTAATTTGGGAACAATTTTTGTGGGATACTTTCGGAATGCTAATTTTTTTTTCTTCAACTATGCTGGATGTCAGGAAATTGTGTTTATTATATTTGAATATTTAATGCATGTGATTCCTGGTCCTTTTTTCTAGGAACCTGTATTTCAAGTCATTGAGACATAAATTTTCTAAGTCCCATGTTTGAACTATATACACCCCAGGAAAAAACTGTCTCATTCGCATATTAACCACATATTAATATAATATTGTGATTAACTAATTCGGGAGGTTCTTTGGGTGTCATCTACCAGCCCAATGTCTTATGGATGGCGTGTGACACACTGGCACGACTCATCCTCTACATGGATACCACCTGTACTTCAAGCTGCTTCCCACGTGTCTCTGTTGTTTCAGACTTCTATTTCTCCCTCGATCCCGCCATAGTAGTGAATTTATTCCCATTCCAACCTGGAAGGGACTATGCTGCCATGCAACACTTGTTAGTTTTAGGTTTATTATAATAATTATAAAGTATTAAGTTATTGTTTAAACTTTATATTAATAAAGTATTATTAAGTTTTTTTAATTATATGGTTATAAAGTTTCGGGCTGCAATATTTTTGGAGAATTGTAAATAAAGATAGAGAATCATGAAAAATGATAGAACAAATCCAAAAGTGTTTTATAACTTATAGCTTCAAAATTAAAGGCAATACACTATATCCTATCATCTTTATAGAATCAAGTCTTTTCCCCATTGAGAGAACAACTATGACTAGGTACCTAATGTACAAGAACAAGATAAACAACATGGAAGACAAGAGACTTCCTAAGATTGCATCAAAATCCAATCAAAACCACTTGGGACTTAAGTAGGGGTGGCATAAAGATGCAAAGTCTTGACTAAATTATTGGGGAATAAATGAAGATGTCGCTTTGTAGAATAATGATAATATTAAAAATATTGTTACATCTAAATTTAGGGAGAAATTGTGATGCGGTATAAAATTAGAGGATAAAAGAAATTGAGATACTAGAAGGAGGTGATCAAACCT
>SNQJ01S0095738.1:0-27948 GCA_010110895.2 Picea sitchensis
TTGTTTGCTATGAAAGAGGGGAAACTGTTAGGTCATATAGTGTCAGCAGAAGGAGTAAGAATTGACCCCAGCAGGGTGGAGGCGATTTAGGCCTTGTCTCTCCCCCGGTCTAAGAAGGAAGTTCAGGCATTTCTGGGGAAGATTAACTTTCTGAGGAGATTCATCTCAAATTTTGCTGAGCTGGTAAAACACATCACAGCCATGCTCAGGAAAGGCCATGAAATAAAATGGACTGCTGAACCCAGGGAATCTTTTGCGCAGATAAAGAAAGCATTGACTGAGGTGCCTGTGCTAATCAATCCTGATTATTCTAAAGATTTCCTGATTTTATCATTTGCTTCTGATGACTTAGTAGCAGCAGTCTTATTGCAGAGAAACGATCAAGGGCGATAACAGCCCATTGCCTTCTTCAGCAGGGCATTGAGGGATGCTGAACTCAGATATGAGATCATGGAAAAGCAGGCCTATGCATTGGTGAAAGCCCTCAAATCCTTCAGGATCTATGTTCTGCACTCCAGGGTTATTGCATATGTCCCTTCACCCTCTGTGAAGGACATTCTTATACAGCCTGACATAGACGGGAGAAGGGGTAAATGGATAGCCAAGATCCTGGAATTTGACCTGGAGATTAAGCCTACCAAGTTAATAAGGGGGCAAGGTTTGGCCAGGTTGCTGGCTGAATCCAATTTCAAAACTCTGGGGATTAACTGCATCAATGAACAAGCTGAGTCATCCAGCAGTAATTCCCAGATCACCATACCACTAGCAGAGTGTCCCTGGTACAGGGATATCGTGTACTTTCTGCAGGAATTGAAGCCCCCTGACGGATTGGGAAAGAGTAGAGCCAGAGCTTTAAAGCTCAAAGTGGTCAAATACTGCCTTATTGACCGATCCTTGTACTGGAGAGACCCTCTGGGGATATTGTTAAGATGTTTGGACCCGCTGCAAGCCCAGAAGGTGATGTTCGATTTTCATAGCAGTCTCTGCGGGGGTCATCATTTTTGGAAGACCACAGCCCACAAAATCCTTCGGGCTGGGTATTACTGGCCTACTTTGTTTATTGATGTCTGTAGAGAACTCAGGGCTTGCATTAAATGCCAGAAGTTCTCAGGTAAACAACAACTCAAGTCTCTGCCATTAAAACCTGTAGTAGCTTCGGCACCTTTTCAGCAGTGGGGATTGGATTTCATTGGAGAAATTCATCCTCCCTCAAGCGACCAGCACAGATGGATCCTCACTGCGACTGATTATTTCACTAAATGGATAGAAGTTGTCCCCACCATAAGCACTTCTCACAAAGTAATCATCGGCTTCCTGGAGGACATCATAGCCAGATTTGGCTGTCCCAGCAAAATTGTCACTGACAATGCTTCCCCATTTCGGTCTGAGCCTCTGGTCAAGTTTTGTGAACAATTCTGGATTTCACTGATCCATTCCACCCCCTACTATCCTCAGGGAAACGGACTGGCAGAGTCCTCCAATAAAAGCCTAATCAAGCTCATCAAAAGATTACTGGAGGACAATCAGAAGGCCTGGGACTCAAAGCTCAAATTTTCTCTCTGGGTTGATCGGGTGACAACCAAGAAGTCCCTGGGCCTCTCACCTTTCCAACTGGTTTACGGAATAGAGGTTGTTTTCCCCACTCAGCTTGCCTTACCTGTGGCCAATCTCCTCCAGGACTATGAAGGAGAGCCCAACCATGTGCTCAGAAGAATCCATCAGATGGTGGAGGTGCAGCAGATCAGAGAACAGGTCCTTGACAGAGCTTACAATCATCAGCAGAAGATCAAGCGGGCTTTTGACAGGAAGAGCAAAAAGAAGGAATTTGAACAGGGTGATCTGGTACTCAAGTGGGATGCACCCAGGCAGGAAAAGGGAAAACACAACAAATTTGATGCCCTCTGGTTTGGGCCTTTCAAGATCTTCGAAGTGTTTTCAAACAACACTTACAGGTTGCAGGATCTGGAGGGCAATGAAGTGTTCAATGGCCTAGTCAATGGGATTTTCTTAAAAAAATGTTTTCTGTGAGCCCCAGTCGGCTCTTTTTGGTTTTTTTTTGTAAATATTGTTTCTGTTTTTGTTTTTTGGACTAATAAATGACTCCATAGCCCAACAGCAAAGGCACTAAGTCTGCAAAAGAGTTCTTAGAGCATCACAGGGACGACTCTATCCCCCATGGAGCCAAATGTTAGCGATATTTCTTGCTAGGGGGTTGAATTGCAAAGGAGTGGGTCAAAACCCACTTATCCTAAGTTTTGGGCGCAAGCGCATCTGCATTAAACGAGAGTCACCTTTAGGCGGTTGGATTTTGCGCGCCTAGATCGACGGCGCACAGCAAATTCCGGACCCCCCTTGCCTTCCGACCTTTAAGCAAGGGGGGGGGGGTCCGGAATCGGGGGCGCACCTCTCCAACGGTCCAGATGAGCGCGCCCGGATCAATGGGGATGAAGACCATTCCGGACCCCCCCCGCCTTTCTACCTTTAAGCGAAGGGGGGGGTCCGGAATCGTGGGTGCAGTTTTCCGATGACTATGATCGAGGAGCCCGGATCAACGGCTCGGGCGCGGCCCCGAATTTCTCAGTTGCCCTGTCTTTAACCCCGTGTGGACCCTTCTCCCGTCGTGACACCTTCCTTTCCACCTCTCCCTTGCTGCCGTGTGTCATCCATCTGCCTCCCCATCTTCGCCCAGGTGGCCCATCCTCCATCTTGCTATCCAGTCACCACCTGCCGCATGTCTCACTCCTTTCCACGACAGCCTCTCGCCAAAGAACAAGTCCACTATCCCTCGTCTTCCCCCTCTTCCACCTATTTTATTCCACCATGAGCCCTCCTTTGTCACTCTTCCCGCGCCATGCCATTCTCTTCGCGACCTTGTAATCCGACGCCATCACTCCTATCATTCGCCCCATTCTCCGTGTTGGCCTTCCATGCCTGTTCCTCAAGATATTCAGTTATTCCAGGTGGCAACGTGAGGGGTCTTCCATATCTCGAAATGTTGAGTTGGCCGGGCCATTCTCAATCCCAAGAAGCAGTTATTGAGGCGGTTGGTGGAGGTTAGGCATCGCCTCCGCCATAATGGGAAAGTCCTGCATGGGATTAAAGGCACGTCGATTCGCCGAATAAACTGTCAGAAGATCGATCGCGTCTGCCCTAAGTTGCACGGTTATTTAAAGATTGCGGCTGCAGAGTGTCAGAAGCCATGCAGACGCAAAGACTTCAATGCAGTATCTTGGTTCTGCCGCTGTTGTTATTTGGAGTATATGTAGGCATTTTTGCCATTTTTGTATCTATCGATGGTAGAGCTGAGCTCCCGACTGTAAAGTTTTCAGTGAACACTCTGGTTTCCTGGTTATGCCTCTTTGTTTGAGATTTCTTGGTTTGTAAAAAACAGTTCCCTTCTTTCCATCTTTGTTTCATCTTATGTCAGAGAGTCCACAGTCGAAGGATTCGCGTGGATTTAACAATCTTGTTATGATAAAGGATTTGTCGTGACATTGTTGTGCCCTCTGGTGTTAAGTGTTTGAATATAAGAGGATCTTGTGTTTGAATGCTTTCTTCTTCGGTCGGTTGTGAACCTGATGTTTATGACAGACCCTTGCACTCTTCTCATGAAGTCTTCTACCTGCTCACCCTTTATTGCAACTCACTGTTTGAAGTTTGTCAAGACCTCACTCATTCATGCATGCCTGGTCTAGTTTCTAAGCTGACACGATACTGTTCTGAGTTTCCTCCATTCGATCACCCCTTTCAAACAAATCGTGACATTAAACTGATGGGCGTCGGGCTCTGCTCCTGCTAGCAATCCAGGAGTGACTTCCGACACCAACAGTAAGTTATGCAATTCATTTAGTAATTATATGCAATTCATTTAGTAATTATTTTCAGGAATAGATGTTTCCATAAGATATATCAGCACATCAATTATACATATATGCAAGTATGGAAAGCTAAATTGATACATGAATAAGCACATGTCAGAGCTAAACTGATACAAACCACATGCCAGTATTAGTAATATATCACAGCTTAAACACTAATACAGGTTCTAATCCCATTGTCTACCCAATACGCCTGAGGAGTGGTAGAAGGAATCATAAGTTCTTCTGTCTTCCCTAGGGGGACATCTGTTGATTTATCGACCATAAAGCCTTTGCTATTATAGTCCTCGGCTCTCTTTCATAAGACTCTTGTAGTCCACCACAAAAAGAGCTCCACTTTTAGCAGGAAGTGACCGAATGGAAGATTGGTTGATTGCTCGAAAGAGTCGTACCTAGCTAAGGGAAGAATCTATCTATATTCGTTGGACAGAGAAAACAAGGCTATTGCAGTGGCAACTATTGATATTCCTCCCATTCTGAACCTACACTAGGCTATCCTTCAAATAAGAAAAGTGCTTGATTAAGTTAAAAAAAAAACAATTAAAAAAATTGCAAACTCTTGGTACGCTATTCTTATTCAGGTTTAACTGCTCAGACCATTAGGCATCGACATTTACCCTATAAAAAAAAAAGAGTAGCGCCCTTAAATCATTAAAAGTAAAAACCCATGAAAATTAAAGGCCTTAATAATGAACAAACTCAGTACATATGAATTTTTTTTTATAAATACATGCAAAAAGATGTAGCAAAATACCAACAATAAACTGACTACAAGCAATAACTCTGTTTCCCGCAATAAGACATCAAATAGCGGTTTGGAAAACTATAATGTGGGCCTCGTGATTGGAAAATCCTCCATTGTTCAGAAGGGAGAAGTTTTAAGCAGAGAGATGCCAGAATTTTCTTTCTACACAAATAAAAGCTATGGACCCATTGTACAAAGGCTTGATTCACAGTAGAACTATGTGCAAAGTATACATACATTGCATACTAAAGATTAATCTTCCGAGTAAGACACTAAATATTAATCTTCCGAGTGAAACATCAAAAAAATGAAAAGACGAGTAAAACACTAAAGATTAATCTTCAAAGTAAAACATCAAAAAAATGAAAAGAGAACACCAACAATGTGGGTGTCCAACTGTAACATCCTCGGCCCTCCAAGGACCGATCGATGCTACCAACACAACTTTTACTTATCCTTTTAAGCTATGAAGTAATGTTTCTGGGGAAAACACTTATATAATATGCATTTAAATTAATATAAATGACTTAACATAGAGTAGCACCTAATTACTTCTAACATACATAATTAAGGTAATTAACAATAATTCATATGCGCAACAGAATACATGATAATCCTATAAGCATCACAGGTATGCAAAACATAATATTAAGCACAAACTGATACTTATCTTTGAAACTGTAGTAATTTGACCAACTACGTGCAAACCTTCCATGAACCTCCCAGCCTTAGACCATGCTGCTCATCACTCTCAGCAGTAGGTCACCCCCGAGCTGGGACTAAGCTCCACCAGGTAGGGGAATTCTAGGCTAGGCAAGGTCAATATGAAGACACACAGTCATAGAAGAAGGATTCTCTCCCAGGATCCACTTATGCCCACTGCTCACAGACTCTCATTCCCCACATGCCTGTCCCACCCCAGGAGTATACATCTTCACTATCACTCGGACAGTCCTTCGGCTGCTAAACCTCCCTTGCCTTGGGCTTCAACAATAGACCGGACCGGAAGTTTCGGAGCTCTGTGGCAGCTACAGGACCCCTTCTAGGAGTACTCACTTCTTCCAACACACTCTCTCACCTGGAGAGAGTTACCCATAGGTTTGACAACCTACTTCTTCAACCTCAACCACCTCTCTCACCTGGAGAGAGTGTTGTATACACAGGCCAGACAACCTGTTTCTTCAGTTCCGTTCTAGCACAAGGAGAACACTAGTAAGAGTCAGTAGAGGACAGATGACAGTAGCCAATTACACTTAGCCACACCTAGCATGGACGATTATGGTAGGCTCAGGGTTCACAAGACACACAGGAGACTCGGCTCAGTCCACGGGTTTACCACTGGGTTTCACGGTTTTGGGTTTCAAAACTGCATCAGGTATGCAACCCTCAAATGAAGAGCCACATGGTTCATACAACCCACGAAAGACTGGAGGATGAACCCCCGGACTCAAGTGGTGGATGGAGGAATGAAGGACGAACCCCCAACATGACTTACTTCTCTGGTTTTAACTGCATATTCTCAGGTCGACACTTGTCTCCCTGGGGTTGCATGTTTCCCATGTTGCACACGTCCCCCTTCCAGGAACTTAGGATAAAACATATACATTTTCACAGCTTTCTAATAATATTTCATTATTATTCCCAAGGACTTAAGCCCTCAATCTTAGCCCCTCTTCCAACCTTTCATCCCCCTCTCCCTTACCCAGGCTTTGTGGAAGCTGCTTAGTCTCCCATCACTCATTCATCGTGGTCGGTCCACATGCATAGATGTTTTTGTATTAATACTGTGCATAATTACATGTACAAAAATCAGGCTCCTGGCCCTCAACACTTAGGCTCCCTGTCCTAAATAACACATAAGCCCACTATCTTATATAAACTTGGCTCACTAGCCTATAAAACAAAATTACAATTCATAATACAATTGGGGTATGCCCTTGGGGTATTACAATCCCCTCCCCTTATTTTTGCATTGTCCTCAATGCAACTTTCACACAATATTCACAAGATTTCCAAAATCTTCAAAAAGATGTGGGTATTCTGACTGCATAACATCTTCATGTTCCCATGTTGCATCCTCAGGACCGTACTGGGTCCATTGGACCTTTACAAGTCCTATGGCTCGATTCCGGAGATGTTTGTTTTTCCGGTCCAATATGTGCACAGGATGCATTTGCATGACACCTTCTTGTTCCACCTGAATCACATTCCAATCAATTACATGATTAGCATCAGGTATATATTTCTTAAGAAATGAAACATGAAACACATTATGTACATTCATGCATGCAGGTAATGCAAGCATATATGCAACTAGCCCAATCCTTTCTAGGATTTCAAATGGCCCACAATATCAGGCTTCCAACTTGGCATAGTTTCCCAACTCTAGGGAACTTCTATTGGATTTTACTTTCAGAAAAACATGATCACCCACTTTAAACTCTCTGTGGGTTCTGATCCTATCAGCATAAATTTTCTGCCTCTCTTGGGTAGCTTTCAAATTCTGCTTAATTTTTAGCATTTGATCTTCCATTTCCTTGAGCAATTTTGGCCCAACTACCGCTCTATCAGCTGGGTTATCCCAACTTATTGGAGTGTTTCACTTTCTGCCATAAAGTGCTTCAAATGGGATCATTTTCAATGATGCTTGATACCCATTGTTGTAGGCGAATTCTACCAAATGTAGGTAGTCTTCTCATTTCGATGGTTTATCCATCACATACATTCTCAGTATGCCTTCTATCACTCGATTCACCCACTCTGTCTTCCCATCCGACTCAAGAAGATAGTTTGTACTGAAATTCATATTTGTTCTGAATCCCTTGAATAACCCTTTCCAGAAATTTGAGGTGAATTTCGGGTCTCTGTCAGACACAATTGTCTTGGGGATTCCGTGCAATCATGAAACTTCCTTCATAAAGATGTTGGCAACATCTGTTGCCTTGTGAGTGGTCTTTAACGGAATGAAATGGGAATATTTTGTAAGCTTTTCCACCACCACCAAGATGGAATCATGCTACTTGCCTGTTTTGGGAATCCGATGATGAAATCCATAGTCACTACTTCCCACTTCCGCTCAGGAATGGGTAAAGGTTGCAACAACCCTGCTGGGTGCCTATGCTTCACTTTAACCTTCTGGCACTCCATACATCTGGCAATGTATTCTGCAATCTCTTTCTTCATACCTGGACAGTAGTAATGGCTCTTGACTGCTGCCACAATTTTCTAATATCCGGGTGCCCAGCATAAGGCACGTTGTGCATTTCATGCAAAATCATAAGTCTCAAGTCCTGGAAATTAGGTACATAAATTCTGTTCTTATACAGAAGTATTCCATCAGTCCCTAATTTGTAATTTTCCACTTTCTGTGGCAACTCACCTTGTTGTAGCTTTGCTACTAGCTCCCTGTACTGCAAATCTGCATTTGCAGCTTCTAAAATTTTTCTCTTTATATTGGTATGATACATGCTAATGGCTGTAGCATGCAATTTCATGTACTTTCCTTCTGAGTGCATCAACCACTTTATTCTCCTTCCCTTTGATATGATTTATATCAAAATCGTACTCACAGAGAAACTCCAACCATTTGCTCTGCCTAGCATTCAAGGTTGGTTGGTCAAACAAGTACTTTAGACCGTTATGGTTTGTTCTCAATTCGAATTGCTTTCCCATGAGGTAATGTCTCCATTTCATCAGAGCGTGAACAATTTCTGCCAACTCCAAATCATGAGTGGTGTAGTTCCTTTCATGCTCTTTCAACTTTTTGGATTCATAACAAATTACAAATCCATTCTGACTAAGGACTCCTCCCAGTCCTTCTTTGCATGCATCGGTGCATACCACGAAATATTTGTTCAGATCTGCGATCCTCAGGATTGGAGCACTGGTTAACAGTTGCTTCAATCACTGAAAACTTTTCTCACAATCCTCTGTCCGTTGAAACTTCTTCTCCTTCCTTTGCAAGGAAGTGATAGGGTGAGCTATCCTTGAGAATCATGCAATAAATCTTCTGTAATAACCGGCTAGACCCATAAAGGATCTGACTTCCGTCACGTTCTTTGGCGCTGACCATTCTCTGATGGCCTCAATATTTTCAGAATCTACTGCTATCCCATCTTTCAAAATAATATGCTCCAAGTAATGGATCTGCTCCTGATAAAATGAGCATTTTCTTAGCTTGGCATACAACTGGTTCTCTCTTAGCACCTGTAACACCATCCTCAGATGTTGTTCATGCTCTTCCTCTGACTTGGAATATACTAGAATGTCATCCAGGAATAATATGACAAACTTGTCTAGATAGCTCCTGAATACACCATTCATCAGACACATAAAAACAACAGGTGCGTTTGACAACCCAAAGGGCACCATTGTGAACTCGTAATGACCATACCTTGTTCTAAAGGTGGTCTTGCTGATGTCTTCATCCTTTATTCTCACCTGGTGATATCCTGACCTGAGGTCTATCTTCGAAAATATTTTTGCATCCTTCAACTGATCAAAGAGATCATCAATCCTCGACAAAGGATATTTGTTCTTAACAATTACTTTGTTCAATTGTCTAAAATTGATACACAATCTCAACGTCCCTTCTTTCTTCTTCACGAACAGGACTGGTGCACCCCAAGGTGACACGCTTGGGCATATGTACCCCTTCTTTAGAAGCTCTTCAAGCTGCAATTGCAACTCTTTCAACTCTGGTGTACTCATTCTGTAAGGAGCTTTCGATACTGGAGCTGCTCCAGACATCAAGTTTATAGAGAAATCAATATCTCTCTTCGAAGGTAGTCTAGGTACCTCCTGAAATGCATCTTCAAACTCTTTTAGTACTGCATGATCTTCAATCTTTGAGACCTCAGCCTTAGATGCTTCCTCCACTTGGGCTCCAAATAATTGATAGCCTTTCTTGTAGCACTTTTTTAGCTGCATTGTTGAGATTTCTCTGACATCAACAACTCTAGGAATTCCTTGGACTGTTTTCCAATTTTCTTCCTCATCCAGGCAAGTGAATGTCTTACTACGACAATCCAAGATGGCATGGTGTTGGTCTAACCATTCCATTCCAATTAAACAATCATAGGAACATGAAGGCATAATGTTCAGTTCAACCTTCGTGTTCAATCCATTCATGTCCACTAGACATGACTCAACCAATTCTGTAACTCTTCTCTTGGTTCCTGTGGCTAGCTGCACTAACCAAGACTTTTCATGTTTGCTTCTCGACAAATAAAGGCTTTCCACCACTGTAGGATCTATATAACTATGGCTAGCCCCTGAATCAATTAAAACAGTAAAGGTATGGTTGTTGATCACACCTTCCACTTCAATCATGTGCGACTGATACTCATCTTGCTTGTTGTCCAGAGCTGCGTATATCCTTGGCATCCTACTACCCATGTCCTCCATTGTTTCGGCTTGCTGAACATTGTGGACTGCTATCGCTTTATCGTTTTTGTGGGGGAAATATCTGTACCTATGGTTTCCCTTACAACCCCAACACTCCATAGGTGTCTTCCTTGGTAATTGTCCACCCACTTCATCCTTTCTGGGCTCTCTAAAAGATGGTTGTCCCTAAGGACTGTTTCTGAAAAAGGGAGGCTTGTTTCCCTTCTGCCTCTTCTCTTTCTTGAACTTCTTCTGATCATCCCAAGCCTTCCGAAAAGTATGCTTTTCTCTTTTCTTCTCATACAAGCATTTCTCCCTCCTTATCGTTTCTTCCATAGTCTTAGGGTCAACATATTGGATCTTGTCATCAATAGAAGGTGGCAATCCACTTAGATATCTTTGAATCTTGACAGTCTCTTCCTTGATGAATGGAACATACTTGAACAATTCCAAAAATCTTCGCTCCTATTCATCAATGGTCAGGCTACCCAGTTTGAGTTCAAAGAACTCCTTCATCTTTCTATCATAATATCTTTTAGTCAAATATTTCTTCTCGAAATACCCCTTGAATTCCTTCCAAGTGATATCCTTCTCCCTAATGTGCTACACCTGCACAAGTTGATCCCACCACATGGATTCTTTTCCTTTCAATTGATACATCACAATTCTTCCTTCTACATGAGAGGAATAATTCTGCTGTTGGAAATATTTCCTCATGCCAAGCAACCATGTTCTGCATCTTCCTCCTTTTGGTGTTCTCCATCAAACGTGGGAGGCTTAATCTTATTCATTTCACCTTTCAGTTCATCGACTCTAGACCTCCTATGATTTCTAGCAGGAGATGGTCTTGAACTACTGTGTGCTTCCTTACTAGAATGCTTTGGGGAGTGACGATGATGTCTGCTAACACTCCTCGATCTTCTTTTCCTCCCAGGGGTCCTGCAACTCCTTGTTTTGCTTGAGTCACTGTCCCTTTGCAATCTCTTTTCGATCCTATCCAAGCTCTGTAAAAAATTCAATTTGAATTCTCCCTGTTTATCCCTGTCTTTCATGAGCTTTCGGCTATCAGCTTGGCGAGCTTGGGCATCCTTCTGTAATCTTTCAATGATTTTCATCATATGCCCTTTCTTATCCATCTCTTTTCCGTGTCCATTGGAGTTTGCTCCTTCAACTCCCAGGGAAACGTTCATTCCTTCTCTTTCGTTCTCTAGCCTGGAAGTAATCCATGCCTCTTCCATTTATTTACACTCCGAGGCAATTCTAATCAGTTTTGGTACTCACCACTCTTCTGCAATTACAACATGCAGACAACCAAAATTTGTCAGGCTATCATTCCTTAACAAATTCCACACACATAATTCATAAGCCGAATCAGAAACGTTCAGTTTTCATGAATTTTCGGAGCTCTGCACGACTCCGTAACTTTCGAGCGATAGCCCTCTCTTCCTTAGTCCCCAATCCATGCAATCACATGATGTGACCAAACACTAGACCACTAGGGTGCTTCACGACTTCGTGTTTCAGGAGGTTTCAAAACTCAACACTATTATCCCTCGAGTTTCGATTACCGAACTCGCAAAAATGGGTGGATCAACGATCCAAGTATACACAACAACCAACGACTAAAATCTGATGTGGCCTCTCTATCTTAAAGTTTTCGAGACCTCGGGACTTCGGGACTTCGGAATTTTGGGACTTCGGACCTTGGGAGTTCCGACACTTGTTTCCTCCCAACCTTCCGACATCCGAATTTTTGATTTACTTTACTCTCCGGGCCCATATTACACAGCTGTCACCGATTTAAATGGTGGCATGTGGCATGCTTAGGAGGGTCCATGTCACCTTCGGCGACGTCATTGGGTCCCACCACCTTCACTTTTCTTTTCGGGACTTCGGGTTTCGGGAGTTTGTGCATCAACACATCTCGCTTTCCCGATAGCCGAAATCGCGAAATTGCGATTTACTCATCTGCTTGATCCAATGGTCAAGCTATTTTATTAAGATCTATGGTGTAGATCTTCCTCTGGGTTTTGTAGTTTTGGGCATTGTGAGTTCGTGCATCAACACGTCACGTTTCTCCCGATAGCTGAAATTCCGAAAGGTTTTCCAGGATAACCTTCTTGCACCTTCTCCAGATCTGACGATCGTAAGGTTTTCCTTTGCTTTGGAACAGATCCTACGACCCCAACACCTCAAGTATTGAGCTCTCTCTCTTGGTGGCCAAATACCACTCTGACTGTGGTTTTATAATACCGCTACACCTCATGGGCTTTGTAACACGACCAAACAACTTCTTGGCACTCAGGAACTTCTAAGGTTTAAAAAAAAATTGGTTCTTCCAAACACAATTTCCACTCGAAACCTCAGGTCTAACGACCACTTATCTAGCCCATCCAGGCTCAGCATTGAAACTTTGGCTCTGATACCAAACTATAACATCCCCGACCCTCCAAGGACCGAGTGACGCTACCAACACAACTTCTACTTATCCTTTTAAGCTCTGAAGTAATGTTACTGCAGAAAAACACTTATATAATATGCATTTAAATTAATATAAATGACTTAACATAGAGTAGCACCTAATTAATGCTAACATACATAATTAAGGTAATTAACAACAATTCATATGTGCAACAGAATACATGATAATCCTATAAGCATCACAAGTATGCAAAACATAATATTAAGCACAAACTGATACTTATCTTTGAAACTGTAGTAATTTGAGCAACTACGTGAAAACCTTCCACGAACCTCCTAGCCTTAGACCGTGCTGCTCATCACTCTCAGTAGTAGGTCACTCCCGAGCTGGGACTAAGCTCCACAGGGTAGGGGAATCCTAGGCTAGGCAGGGTTAACAGGAAGACACATAGTCACAGAAGAAGGATTCTCTCCCAGGATCCACTCATGCCCACTGCTCACAGACTCTTGTTTCCCACATGTCTGTCCCATCCTAGGAGTATACACCTTCATTGCCACTCAGATAGTCCTTCGATTGCTAAACCTCCCTTGCCTTGGGATTCAGCAACAGATCGGACCGGAAGTCTTCGAGCTCTGTGGCAACTACAGGACCCCTTCCAGGAGTACTCACTTCTTCCAACACACTCTCTCACCTGGAGAGAGTCACCCACAAGTTTGACAACCTTCTTCTTCAACCTCAACCACCTCTCTCACCTGGAGAGAGTGTTGTATACACAGGCCAGACAACCTATTTCTTCAGTTCCGTTCCAACACAAGGAGAACAACAGTAATACTAAGCAAAGGACGGATGACAGTAGACAATTACACTTAGCCACACCCGGCATGGACGATTACGGTAGGCTCAGGGTTCACAGGACACACAGGAGACTCAGCTCAGTCCACGGGTTTACCACTGGGTTTCACGGTTTCAGGTTTTAGAACTACGTGAGGTATGTAGCCCTCAAACACAGAGCCACATGGTTCAGACAACCCACGGAAGACTGGAGGATGAATCCCCGGACTCAGGTAGCAGATGGAGGAATGAAGGACGAACCCCCAACATGGGTTATTTCTCTGGTTTTAACTGCATGCGCCCAAGTCGACACTTGTCTCCCTGGGGTTGCATGTTTCCCATATTGCACACGTTCCCCTTCCATAAACTTAGGATAAAACATATACATTTTCACAGTTTTGGAATACTATTTAATTATTTTTCCCAAGGTCTTAAGCCCTCAATCTTAGCCCCTCTTCCAACCTTTCAACCCTCTCTCCCTTACCCAGGATTTGTGGAAGCTTAGTCCCCCATCACTCATTCATCGTGGTCGGTCCACACACATAGATGTTTTTGTATTAATACTGTGCATAATTACATGTACAAAAATCAGGCTCCTGGCCCTCAACACTTAGGCTCCCTGGCCTAAATAACACATAAGCCGACTAGCTTATATAAATTTGGCTCACCAGCCTATAAAACAAAATTACAATTCATAATACAATTGGGGCACGTCCTTGGGGTATTACACCAGCGCCTACGCATTGAGCGAACAAGATTTGAACCTGCACTTTCCAATGATATTCATGGCCATCCTCCACCACTCGTGCCTTTTAAATAACACGAAGCATTTAAAAAAAATGTGAAACACTTGGCTTCCCACTACTAAGCAATATCAACGTGTTAAATTTCATATGCACCAAGCCAATGCATCCCTGACACTACTGATAAGTGAGAAATGTGGATGACATTCCTCCTTATATGCACCACGTGAACACTTCCCTGACACTTGTTTATATTGTTGTCGAACCTTGTAAAGCAGCTTCTAGGTTATACTTAGCTGCTCTCAACACAATAAATGAATTTATTGAATAATAGTTTGCAAATGAATTTATTAAATAACAATTTGTAGTAGAGGAGTAGGGGTTGATGTCTTATATATATAGGAACTCCTTATATTGATGTCTTATATATATAGGTTGATGTCTTATATATACTCGGTTGTCCATACGGTGCTAATTTACAAATATGTTGTTGCAGGTTCATCGTTGGTCAGGAGATTGCAGATATTCTTCAGAGATTACAGGTTCATTGTTGGTCAGGTCGTGTAAGAAATTCAGAGAGTTTTAGTCTGAAGGAGCATGGAGGCGTTGCATATGTTGCCTTCCATTCATTTCATCAAATTGAAAGTTTCATCGTCAAAGAGAGAAAATATGGAGAGGGGAATATACAAACTAACAACCAAGTATTATCAGATTGCCTCAAGGGTTATGATGATAAGCTAGCCCTCGTCCATCACAGAGCTCTTAAGCTGTTGTTCCTACATATTATGGAGGAAAAATATTTCGAAGCAAAGGTAACTAATTGATTTATCTAAATACAATTGTCAAAAGTAACCTTAGTTTCACAACAAGAGGGTTTACTTCGACCAACACCGGGACATGAGGGCCGAGTCCAATCAACCGAGTAATGAGACCGAGCACTCTTATTTATCCATGCAGGCGCCCATACCACGTTGAAGCATAGGCGAGCAGAATAGAAGTGGATGACTTCATATACAACGACATGTCCCCTCTATTCCCACCAGAATACACTTTCTCAACCGCAAGCACTTCCCAATTCAACGAGTGATCATATATTATGAGGGTGGGGGTCAGGCAAACATAAGAGAAATGCATTATTCTTCAGAGATTGCAAGTTCACTTTCGGTCAGGTTGTGCAAGAAATTCAGAGATTTTTAGTCTTAAGGAGCATGGAGGCGTTGCATATGTTGCCTTCCATTCATTTCATCAAATTGAAAGTTTCATCGTCAAAGAGAGAAAACATGGAGAGGGGAATATACAAACTAACAACCAAGTATTCTCGGATTGCCTCAAGGGTTGTGATGATAATCCAACCCTCTTCCATTATGGAGCTCTTAAGTTGTTCCTTTATATTATGGAGGAAACAGATTTCCAAGCGAAGGTAACTAATTGATTTATTTAAATACAACTATCAAAAGTGACCTTAGTTTCACAACAAGAGGGTTTACTTCTTCACTTGATATTCCTGCATATTATAGAGGAAACAAATTTCCAAGCAAAGGTAACTAATTGATTTATCTAAATACAACTGTCAAAACTGACCGTAGTTTCACAACAAGAGGGTTTACTTCTTCACTTGATATAGATGAAATTATGTAAATTCAAAGAGAAAAGTATCATTGTGTTGACATGTTCGATGATGAATCAGTTGTGGAATATACGGCCTCCAAACAAAGGAAACTCAAGCCCATTATATATGTGGGTTATTCCTTAGGAGGGGCAGTAGTAACCTTGGCCTCATACTTGTAACCTCATATGAGTCCCTCCAGGTCTCCGAATGAGAAGGTTTCTATAGAAAATCCATGGTTCAAAGGATTAGGACTTCAATTCATGATCTTTAGATTTTTCATTTGCACGAAAATGTAGGTTCTGGAACCATTTTCTTGCTTCACCTTCCAAAGAGTGTATGAACATTCGGGCCCTACTGACCTATCCCATACAGGCTTCATTCCCATGATATAGTGGCTTGACCCACTCTATTGAGTCAGGTGACCACCCACATAACAATTTTACTTCATTGACCCAGAACCACTTACAAAAAAAGTATAGGCAGGAAAGGGGGCATACCTCCACTCGGTTCCTCATCGGGAATGAAAATGTTGACAGCCAGAACCGCACCCTCCACATTGTAGTCTAGTGCATAGGCTATGCGGTAAATTGGATTGAATCCACACCTTCTTCTCATATTTAATTTTAGTACCTTTAACTTCATTCCACTGTTCTTTAACTAAGGCGGCTTCGAAAGACCAAACCTCCTTAAAAGTAAAGGACTTATTTTGAGAAAATACATCCATATTTTTGTTGTGAAATCATTAATGAAACTATTTTGATCATCTTATAAGATATATTTTGCAATGGTCCCCATAAATGACAATGAACCAACTAAAGGGAATGCTTTGCTCTCCAACCTTCCTTTTTCTCAAAACTATTTCTATGTCACTGCTCGACAATAAAAGAAAAAAAAGTTTGAGAAATGGACTTATCCACACCAATGTTTGGAAGTCCTTTTGCCATTTTGACTTCACCATGAGATTGTGATAATTATTATTTATGTACCCAAATTTGTTATCCACACCAATGTTTGGAAGCCCTTATGCCATTTCAACTTCACCATGAGACCATTTCAACTTCACCGTGATATTGTGATAATGATTATTTATGTACCTAAATTTGTTACGCCATAATTTCTTTCATTAACAACATTCACTTAACTTTTGTTGCATCCCCATTGTGGTCTCATGTTTTTACATCCCATTGTCTTGATATCCTTGAACAATCACTCTGTACATGTCCTTCACCATACATTTGTTGGCCTTGAACTCAACCATGAAGTTTTTTCTCTTTAGTAATTTGATTGATTTAGTGAAGATTTCTTCTCAATCCTGAAACATAGAGAACATTAACAACTTCTTTACATTTATCATCTTCCATCTGATAAGTATGGGTTCCCGATCCCTTTGTTTTATGCTCCCTATTATCTCCAAGTACAACTTTTTCATATCTTCCGAAGCAATGCTACAATCCCACTAAAACATTTTTTCACCATACAAAGCAGTCTTTGACCAATACTGGTCTATAAACGTCCTAAGTAGGTTGATTTTGACTATGGATGTCTTGTCAATTTTCTGTCAAGGAAATATGACCTCACGATGTTTGAAAACTTTGAATCTGCAATTAGAAATGTCACATATGTGCAAAACAACCATTAAAAAACCTCAACAAAACACTACATATCAATTAGCAATATCTCCAACAATTAAATTGTGTGCATAGACTTCATGCACCTCTATCGCATTAACCTCATGTTTAACCCAAATTGTGCTTTAAGCATAACGTTTAGCCTTCAGGCACGAGCCAAATCATGACATCTTAGTCCACGAATAAGTGGATTATGTCTAGCATTGACAGGGACTGAGATGCCATGCAACACTTGTTAATTCTAATGATATTAATTTCAATGATTTGAATTTAAACATTTGATTGTTAACAATTGGTCGGATCTTTGAAAGTTTATTAAGTAACAAAATTTGAATATTGATTTTAAACATTTTAATATTTTTTTATCCTTAAAACATAAAAGGATAAATCCATGGTTGATACAATTGGTTATTGTCCATTAAAAGTGGAAATTGTGACCTCACTGATTATGTGCAAATTATGAATTCCAATGGTTTGGATTTCAAAATTTCACTATTGAAAATGGGCTAGATCTATATGAATTTTTTTGGACAAACATCATTTCAAAATTTTAAGATTCATCATCTTTTTTTGTTTATTTATTTATTTATTTTATCTAATTTAAAATAGACGAATTTAAATTTAGCAACTCTAATATTAAAGTGAATTTTGTTAAGTATTTATTATTTCAAAATTCTAAAAATTACATACATGTGTAATATTTTTTTGTGATTAAATGTGCAATTTATTAAAAAAAACATCTATAGTTAATAATTTGGTCTTTTAAAATTGTATGTTATGAAAATAGGTTTGAAAAATGCATATAATTAGTGGTTTGAAATGTATATCGATATTTTGAAAAATAACATTATTTATAATATCATGTAATAGTTTTATTGCAATTTAAAAATAATGTAAGTTTTACCTAAAGAAAATGTTTTATGTTCCTTACATGTATCAATCCTTAAATATTTAAGGTTACAACGTCATCAAATGATCAACAATCTCCAACCATTGGTATGCAACATATCTCAAAATGATAATATCTCATTCTTTCATAAATATATATCCAACCATTGGTATGCAACATATCTCAAAATGATAATATCTCATTCTTTCATAAATATATCTCACATAGAGTACAATGACAAACACAATATAGTAAAAGGTTGTGAACCATTGGTATGCAACATATCTCAAAATGATAATATCTCATTCTTTCATAAATATATCTCACATAGAGTACAATGACAAACACAATATAGTAAAAGGTTGTGAATATAAATTAATGTGTATTTCATAACATAAAAAATCTACAATATTGTGGCTATAAACAAAATTATTTTATTATAATTTTTCAACCTCTTTGTATTGTACTTTATTGGACAGAACACTGAACATAAGTAATGTTAGGGTATAAGAAAAATACATTGTAGGAATATAGTCTAGGTTATGATCATGTAAGCATGGTTTGTTGGATGGACTGAATCCCAAAACACATATTTGGATGAATTGGGATATGTTGTAGTCTCGATGTTTCACTTAGAAACTACTTCCACCAAAGTTATTTCACAACAACTTCTTCTTATTTCTTCAAACTTTTTATACCCACTGATCCGGATTTAGGAGCGGAACGAACTGATTATAGACCGAATACAATAAACATAGAGATATGAAGAATAACACAAATATCTAGTGAACAATATATTCTATTAAATAAACGAAATAGGTTGAAACTGTAAAACTGCAGAACTGAAAAACTTGCTTGAATGGTGGTAGCTATCTCTGAGAAGAGATGTCACTACTACGCGCATCTGTCTAAGTAGACTGATTACCATAAGATTCCACTTTTTGATATTACTCGTGAATGCCAAAATCCTAGACCTCCGTTTAGGCACGTGATAGCCCGTTAGAAAGGTCTTTGAGAGAGATACACATTATGTCGTCAAATTGTGACCTCATCTACAATTTGACTGTGGCGAGCCAAAAAAACAATGTTTAGGGCCCCAAAACGACCTTGGAACTACAACAAGATGTGCTGACATGAAAAAATACAAAATAAGCCAGTTGGATTAGGCAAGAGGCCACCAGTATCCACTTGGAGGATGTGTGGGGATTCAAAGAGCCCCAAAAGTGTAGAACCCACAATTACAAATAAGTACATAATAACATGTTGAACAAAAAATGAACAAGAGGAGCCAGTTGGAATAGGTGGGTGGCCACCAATATCCATCTGGATCTATCCTACCCCCTTAGGAATAAATGGTCTCCATTGGGTTGAGTTCCCCCATCAGGTGAGGAAACTTCTGTTGGATTTGGCCTCGGGTGAGCTGCTTGCCTTGGTGTAGGAGTTTCCCTGCCTTGACAACCTGATTAAGTTGGATTCTCTACTGGCGAGTGCCCTTGGTCTGTGTGTCCACTGTATGATCAGTGAATGCTTATTCCATGCAATCAGGGTTGAGCTCTGTTGGTGTTAGTTGTTCTTCGATCTCTGAGGTGTCCAATAATGGTGCAAAATATGGTCGAAGGAGGTCCACATTGAACACTGGGTGCAGGCCAAGGAAGGGTGGAGTGTTGAGCTCAAAAGAATTGCTACCCAAATCCTTGGTGATAGTGTAAGGCCCATAACGATGTGGGCGCAGCTTCCTATGGGGCCCCGTGAAACGCTCCTTCTGCAAATGTAACCAAACTTTGTCGCCAACCTAAAACTGGTGTGGTACCCTGTGTTGATCATGGTGTTGCTTATACTTAGCATTGGATTTTTGCAAAATATCATGGAATTGTTGGTGGATGTGCTGAATCCGCTCAATGAATTTGGTGGCTTTGTCAGTATCAGACGTAACATGGGAAGAGTCTATCTGTGTGGTGGCAAGAGGTAGTGCAACATCCATGGGACCCAAGGGTTGGAATCCCAACCCCACCTGAAATGGGCTATGGCCGATGGAGCTACGGAGAGCCTTGTTAAAACTGTGGTGAACATAGTGAAGAATATTATCCCATGTACATGGATTCTTAGAGTTTTACATGCATAGGATGTGCACAATCATCTGATTAACAACCTCTGTTTGGTCGTCTGTTTGGGGGTGGAAAGAGGTGGATTTAGTGAGCTTGGTATCTAACAGTGAACAAAGACTCGACCAAAATGTGTTGAGGAACCTGTTGTCCCGGTCGAAGATGATGCTGTGCAGTATCCGAAAATGGACCCACACTCATTCGAAGAAGATCTTGGCAGTATTTGCCGTTGTGATATTCTTATTGCATCTTGTGAGGATGGCCATCTTCGAAAACCAATCAATGACCACAAATTTGTAATCATTTCCTTGCTTGGTGGATGGAAGGCCAGACATGTAATCCACTGAGATGGATTCCCAAGGATTCTTGGGAGTAGGAAGAGGGGTGTATAAGCCTTGCTTCTTGATGGTTGGCTTGGAAATGGCACAGGCAGTGCAAGATCTGATATACTTGACGACATCATGTCGAATTTTTGGCCAATAAAAATGTTTATGAAGAACAACCACAGTTTTCTCCATGCCAAAATGTCCTTCCATTCGACTGTAGTGGGTTTCCCAGATCAACTTTGCATGCTTTCTTGTAGGAACACAAAGATGGCCCAGATGGCATAGTAGTCTATCCTGAATGTGAAAATCTATGATAGTTGCACATGTACCCAAGAGCTGATAGGTGGTGGTGAAGTCCAGATCTTGTTGATAAAGTTGGGGCCACTCAGATGCCTCATGTCCATAGGAATGGAGCACAGTGGTGAGTGTAGCCATAGGAGGTTGACTGAGGCAGTCGGCGACATGATTTGAGATCCATGTCTTATACTTGATGTTGAGATGGACTTGTTGCAGGTAGGTGGACCACTTTTGATGGCAGTCGTTCTGCAATTTCCCCTGTGTTTGTATGAATTGTAGAGGCTTGTGATCAGTGTGGATGATTGTCTCCTTTCCTAGAATGTAATGTTTCCATTGACGACAGGCTTGTACAATGGAATACATTTCCTTGTCATGGGTGGGGTATTTTCGGACAGTATCTGAGAGTGTCTCACTATGCTATGCCATCAAATGGTCATGTTGAGTGAGAACTGCGCCTACAACATAGTCATATGCATCAGTATCAATCTCAAACGGTTGTTGTATATCGGGCAAGGAGAGTACCGGAGTTGAGCACAAGCGATGCTTCTGATCATTGAATGCTCATTGTTGTTCCTTCCCCCACACAAAATTTGTCCTGCCACCACCCTTGGTCACCTGGCTGAGGGCTCATGCAATATGGGAGAATCCCAACATGAACCGTCGGTAGAATTTGGCCAGTCCCAAGAAGCTACGAAGCTCAGTTAGTGTAGTCAGGGTTGGCTAGTCACGGATGACCAGGATCAACATGTACCCCATGCTCATAAAAAATGTAGCCCAAGTATTGGACCTTGTTCATGCAAAAGAGCATTTTTCCAAGTTGGCATATATCTTGTGTTGTCGCAGAGTGCTCAAAACCTATTGAATATGCCGCATGTGCTCCTCCCAAGTTATGTTGAAGATGAGGATGTCATCCAAATATACCACCACAAAGGAATTGGTGAAGGGTCACAATACATCATCCATCAACCTCATGAAAGTGGTTCGTGCATTTTTTAAGCCAAAGGGCATGACCAACCATTCGAAGAGACTTTATTTATATTTGAAGGTTTTCTTCCATACATCAGTTGGTTCGATGGGAACCTGGTGGTAGCCAGACTTTAGGTCAATCTTGTTGAAGAACTTTTCCCCTTTGAGTTGGTCAAGAGGTCATCAATCATGGGAATTGGGTACCAGTTCCTAACTGTGATTTATTTTAAGGCTCTGTAATCAATGCAGAGTCGCCAAGTCCTATCCTTCTTCTGCACTAGTACAATCAGGCTTCCACAAGGGGAGGATTTGGGTCTGATGTGCCCCTTTAGAAGAAGCTCTTGGACCTGACGCCCGATTTCGTCATTTTCCATAAGCGAGTGATGATAGACTGGTCCATTAGGTAGAGGTGCATCGACGATCAGATCAATAGTATGCTTGACTTGGCAGTGCGTCAGTACCCCGGTGGGTGAGGAGAAGATGTCTCTGTATTCTTCCACGATCTTGTCCATTTTCTTCTGCTGCAAAGAGAGGCTCTATGTAAAGTTCATGGATGTGGTGGTGACCTTTTGCTTACTATGGGCATGGATCACAAAGAAGACAAACTTCCCAGTCTGTGAAATGACCTTACTTCATTTCTTAGCAGAGATTAAAGAAATAACGGTAGACGACGCTACATCTGGTATCTTGTACAATTGTCTACCCAAAGTAATAATAACACTGTGGGGTCTAGACTCATACATAGCCTTGATGCTTCCACAAATATGGTTGTCCTAAAATAACATCAAAAACTTCCAGGGGAGAAATATCACACAATACCTCATCTTTGAAAGGCTTGATTCCATAGGGTAGACGACACTGTTGGTTGACATGGAGATATTTTTCTTGGCGAAGCCAACCGATGGTGTAGGGTTGTGGGTGCGATGTTGTTGGCAGGTCCAGCTACTTGACGACCTCTACTGAAATCAAGTTCTTTTGACTGCCGCTACCGACAATGAAATGAAGTGGAGCCCCCTTTACCCACATCTGTGAGTGAAAAAGGCATTCCCCTTCCTCTGGTTCTTCTGGTTCGGTTGGCCAGATTTTGGTGGTAGCGACAGTGGCACTGGGTTTAGCATAGATAATTTGCTTCCCTCCTTCAAGATTTGATTCAGAATCAGAATCGACCTTTGACTCGGAAGCCTTCAACTTGACCACGAGTAACTACTTGGAGCAACATTCTTCAATTTTTTGCCAAGGGCTTTTATGGCACTCACACCATTTTCCCATGTCCTTCTTCGTCTTCTCATTTCCCTTCTTGTGTTGCGGCTTGGACTGGTTGTCCTGAGAGCGACCATCTCGGCTCGTTCCCTTGTTGTGTGGGTTGGGGCTGCCTTTTCCTTGCTTTGGCTGTGAGGAGTTTGCAAATCCAAACTCTTGTCTCTTCTGCTTAAATTTCTGCTCGATCTTGACATCGTATCTATAAGTCGTGCTAATGAGGCGATGCTTATAAACTTCATTTATGTTTTAATGTATCTGTGCAAATAGCCGCAACATTTGAGCACCAGATGACGCTCAGAGTCTTTGATACCCAATTTGGTGCACAGGGTATGGAAAATATTAGTGAAATATGGTATTGTCTGGTCCCTTTCTTGACACAGGGTGTACCATCTGGTATTCTGGTCCTCGTAGCTTCCAACAGGGTAATACTGTTCTTTAATGGCATCTCGGAAGGAATCCCATGTAGGGGCCACCACAAATACTTTTGATTCCTCTATGACCATTTTCTCAAAGTAAGTATCCCACTAGTCCTTAACATGGGGGACGACCTTGAGGAGTGCAAAAGTGATTTTTTGCCTATCGGAAAAATTGTGCACCGAAAAATACCCTTCGAGCAGATTCAACCATTTATCTACAACATTCGCATCTATCAGTCCTTCAAATATTGGAATATCAAAATTTACCTGTACCTTGAAGGGGGTTGCATGACTGCTTGATGAAGATGCTTCTCCTCTAGGCAGGCGTCGAAGGATCTGCACAAAGTTGTCCATCATTTCATTCAGTTTTCACGTGAGGGATTCCTCGAGCAACATTTTAATATGATCTCCTTCTCCATCATCTTTATTTTCATCCCCCATGGGTTGTTGTCGGGCTCAGCATGGCTGATCTTGCAACGAATCGATTGGTTTGAGTCCCAACTTCTTGTACCCAAATCTTGTCAGGGACATGCACGAAGAAAAATAAATGAAGAGAAGACCGCTCTGATACCACTGATCCGTATTTAGGAGTGGAACGAACTGATTACGGGCTGAATACAATAAACACAAAGATACGAAGAATAACTTAAATATTCAGTGAACAATATCTTCTATTAAATAAATGAAATAGGCTAAAATTGTAAAACTGCAGAACTGAAACATTTGCTCGAATGGTGGTAGCTATCTCTGAGAAGAGATGTGGCTGCTACACACATCTGTCTGAGTAGACTGATTACAATGAGGCTCAAGAGGCCTTTTTGATATTACTCATGAATTCCAAAACCCTAGACATCCAAAAACCTAACCCTAGAAGGTGAAACGCCAAAAGTCATGTGGGCCCCTATGGGTAAGTTGGTAACTCAACTTCTCGGGGTCGTAACTTTTGCATACTACCTCCATTTTAGGCATGTGATAGCTCATTCGAAACAAATTTTAGAGAGCTATACCTTTCGTTGTCAAACTGTGACTCCATCTACAGTTTGACTGTGATGAGCCAAAAAAACAATGTTTAGGGCCCCGAAACGACCCTGGAAGTACAACAAAATGTGCTAACATGAAAACATACAAAATAAGTCAGTTGGATTAGGTGAGAGGCCACCAGTATCCACCTAGAGGATGTGTAGGGCTTCAGACAACCCCATAAGTGTAGAACCCACAATTACAAATAAGTACATAAAAACGTGTTGAACAAAAAACAAACAAGAAGAGCCAATTGGACTATGTGGGTAGCCACCAATATAAACCTGGATCACCCACACACAACACACCAACATATCAAGCATACTCTTATTATCAAGATTATAAGATTATTGTTATTGTGAAAGAGGAAAAGATCCCTAAAATAGAATAACATCATTCTTAATAAAAAAAATTGTCCCTCATGATTTTGTTTACAAGTACTATTCCCATTATATTTTATCATTTTCTGCATATGCTTTTTCCTTGATGATGGGCATATTTGGTACACTATATGGTGGACGTGAAGTGGAAGAAGGTAACATTGTGAGGGTGAGTGGATCACATGAAGAGAATGCGATGAATTAGATTAATGACCGATAACAATAAGATAATGACCATCGATGAATGTGAGGGGCTAGTAGGTGAAGGATATTACTCAAGCAACTTACAACAATATAGGTGGAATTTGAAAACATCGACAATCTAATCTTATGGGCATGTTGTTTTCATTCTGCATCGTCTAAGTGGCCAATGGTTTTGTTGTAGATATGTATATATGTTTCCTTATTATTGTGTGCAATGAATAAGACAAAGACTCTTCACTTCCTCTCTACACAACCATTTATTTGTTCACAAAAAGGAGTTCAATGTTGTGTATTTCTAATGTAAATATAGCAAATTAAGTTGTTTGGCACTTTTGTGACTTACAGTGCCTATTTAATTCTTGGTTGGTCTATTCCTTATTGAAAAATATTAAATCCATTTATAAAATAAGTGGATAAATTCAAATTTTAAATTTTACTTTAATTTATTATTTTTAAAAATTTCTATAATTTAAGACACTTTCAAATTTATTAACAAAACCTCTCTATTAACTAGATGAAACTCTCAAATTTATTAACAAGTCCTAGAGATGGAGGATTTTAAAATTTCAAAGGGAGGATATTACCAATTTAACTAGTATACCATAAATTAGGTCCTACCTCCAACTTACAAATCAAATATAAAAAATATCTATCCAATTTTATTAATTATTACATTTTATTTCTAAATTATATATATATATATATATATATAACATTTTTTTTAATTCGTTTATCGAGTGGATAAAGCATATACATAATAAA
This sequence comes from Picea sitchensis, assembly GCA_010110895.2. Taxonomy (NCBI): domain Eukaryota; kingdom Viridiplantae; phylum Streptophyta; class Pinopsida; order Pinales; family Pinaceae; genus Picea; species Picea sitchensis. The sequence goes on from SNQJ01S0095738.1 coordinate 25,864, forward strand.
TTAGGATTTACTTTCTACGTACAAATCAAATATGAAAAATATATATCCAATTTGATTAAGTATTGTATTTTATTAATAAAATTATAATACAATTATTAAAGTTTAAGAGTATATAAAGATTTTACTAAATAAATCTATATATGAGAGCGTTATTGCTAAGTTTAAAAACACTGAGGGATGGTCAAAAGATATTAATGCAATATCATAATCAAACAAGGTTGTCCCTTGTCCCCTACCTTCTTTAACATATACATTGACATGTTAGAAGATTGCTTGAAAAAAGTAGGTTGTGTCGGCCCTACTCTCATTGGTATAGTCATCAATTTTCTTCTTTATGCCGATGATATTGTTCTTATGTCAAGGAGTCCCCATGATCTTGAAAATCAACTAAGAATCCTCAAGGATTTTTGCTCCAATATGTGTATGACTATTAATATTGATAAGACTAAGGTCATGATTATTAAATCCAATAAGATTCTTTATGATACCTTCGTATATGACAACAACAACTTGGAGGAAGTGACTTCATACAAATATCTAGGAATTGATATTCACCACAAGCTCAAGTGGAATTATAGCATTGAGAAAAGGATTATTGGGGGATGGAAAGCTTATTATGGGCTTGAAAACAATTATAAATCAGCTAATCTTTGGAGTTTGGATAAGAAGAAACTCCTCTATGAGACTCTTGTTACACCTATTATTCTTTATGGATGTGAAGTATGGGGATGTAGTATCTCTCGTGAATCCTGGAGAAAGATAAAACAAATACAAAAGAATTTTATAACCTATAATCTCAAAATTAAAGGAAATATGCCCTATCCCATCCTCCTCTTAGAAACAAGCCTCTCCCCCATTGAGAGCATGACTATGACTAGATACCTAATGTATAAGAACAAGTTAAACAACATAGAAGACACGAGGATTCCTAAAATTTCTTCAAAATTGAGTCATAACCACCATCGACTCAAGCGAGGATGGCATAAAGATGCCTAGTCTTGGCTAAACTATTGGGGAATCATGGAAGACACAATTTTGCATAATAAAGATACTATTACAAAAAAAGTCAAATCAAAATTTAAGGAGAAAATGTGGTGTGACAAAGAGTTAGAGGAAAAAAAAAAAATTAAGGTATTATAAGGATGTAATCAACCCTAATCTAGAAGATCAAAATTATCTATATGTTTTGCCAAGTGTAAAGAAAAAAATAAGCATTGCTAAGATAAGAACAAATTCTTACGAGCTCCATAGTAAAACTGGCCGCTGGTCAATTCCTAAAACGTCATGGGATGAAAGAGTGTGTCACCTTTGTGACACTAAGAAGGTTGAAGATGAAAAGTACTTTCTATTAGATTGTCCAGCCTATAGCCATATTAGATTTCATTTTCAAAATATTTGTCGCACTACCAACCTTCCTAACATCTTAACTCAACAAAAGTATGATGATCTTGGAAAGCTTCTCTTAATGTTTTTCGAGCACAGAACAAAATTCTAAGGAATCACAAGTAATTGCTTACCCTCTTAAGGTCCGATAGACCAATTCAGTCTTTTAAACGTTAATCATCATCATCATCATCATCAATATAATAGTGTGATTTCTTTTGCATTAAATATAAAAATATATATATTATTTCAAATAACATTTTTTTGATTATTCATTTATATTATTTAAAGCATATACATAATTATAAGAGAAACTATATACTTTACCATTATTTTCCTTATTTTTCTTTGTTATATGATATAAGTTAAAGATAATCTAATAATGAGTATAAAAATAATATGTATTCAAATATAAAAAATAAATGTACAAAAAAAATAATAATATTTTATATGATCTATTATATGATATAAGTTAAAGATAATCTAATAATGAGTATAAAAATAATATGTATTCAGATATTAAAAAAAATGAAAAAGACAAAAAAAATAATACTATAGTTATATTTGTAATTATTACAAATAATGTAATTATTTGATTGACATCTTCTCTCTCTTATCTTCCATGAATAATGTATTTTTTTAGTGACATCTTGTCTCTATTATCTTCTATTAAATTATAATGTTTTTTTTTTAACATCATGT
>SNQJ01S0095739.1:0-17687 GCA_010110895.2 Picea sitchensis
ATGCAACTCAAATCCAAACGTCAACTAGCTCTGATACCACTTGATCCGTAGGATCTTTTAATGACTTATGGTTGAGTTTTAATTTTGCATGCATTAATTAACCATTTGAAAAACTTAGTGAAAGAATGAGAAAAGAAGAGGAATTATGATAGCCATATACACATTTGCAGATCTGAAATGAAATATAAGACAACAAACCATAACACGCAGATTGATAATGGAGTTTGGCACAACTTTGCCTATGTCTCTGGGCCTTTTCTCTGTGGGGGATGCTTCTTTATTTCTGTTCAAATGCTCAAAATTACATCGCTGCAATGCCAAATGGCTACAAGACTGATCTGGTCATGTTCTTCCAGATCTCTAGAACCATGCAAAGAAAATGGCACGCAAAACGGACGTCCAGAGCTCCCAGAAATGGTTCGATAGCATCTCCTCCTCAAAAGCTTCTCTGCCTCAAAATGGCTTTTGCTTGGTTTTCCTTCCGTATAACTCTACTCTGACTGCTCCAATGGCTTCAGAGCGTCCAAAAACCCCTATCTGGGCTCTTTCGGCACCTCAATCGGTCGAAAAACGAAGAAGTTATGCCTCCTGGAAGTTTTCCCCTTCAAGCTTGCTGTCACAGGTTCTACAAAACGCACCCTTGTCCATTGAACCTGGCTCACACGCAATACAAGGAGTAAAAACCCAGCACCGGACACAACCGCGCCAATGGTGCAAACCATAGAACGGTTAGGGCACCTCCAGCCCCCAACCACCTAGCACTCGGGCACGTGGGTCATATGACCGCGCACTTGGCAAAAGTGGTTAACCGTTTTAAAACCGTTGAAAACCACATTTAAACCGTGCCCAAACTCCGTGGTCACATGTACATATAGCACCGCGCGCAATAAAAAAAGGTCTGTCACAACATAACCACGGGCTATATTTAACCCCACGCTCCATACATATATATGCAATGGTCATATGACAAAGCAAACGACCACGGGTCGGGGCTAAGCCCCAACCCGTCCCCCCCGCCATTTATTACACAATACAAATTTAAATAGATTCAAACATATATATATATAATAATAACCAAATGGCGGTGTAACGGTTGGGAGGATATTGTTAAAGCTTATGTGGTGGGGAGGTACGGGGGTCGAACCCCATAGCCTCCATAAAATTTTAATAAACAAACCAAACACCAACAACCAATAAAGGGGTGCCACGTGGCAGAGCGTGATTGGGCCACGTGGCACCCACTAACTTGCCAATTAAATGCCATGTGTCAGCAAATTATTCGTCAACTACCAACCACATAACTTTTGCCATGTCCTGTACGGATTCTGCCACATCATCTCCTGCACAGTCAGCATGCTGATGTCATCATTGACTTTTTGACCAGTTGACCTTTGACTTTTTACCTGTTTGGGCTTCCAATCAAAACGCGATAACTTTCGCATACGGAGCCCGTTTGACAAAGTAAATATACCGCCAGAATCGGGAAGACGAGACGGACGCAATGGCATTGGTTTCATCGGATTCTAAGTACTTTCATTTTTGATCATTTTTCAAGCCCTGTCAGGCTTCTGGATCCGATTTCGGATCAATGCTTGTGTAAAAAATGAAACCAGGTCCAAGCATAGTTTTGTTTTGTTTTAATCTTGCGCAAAAATGAAAACAATCCTAAGCTTAGTCTTTGTTCTTTCTCATGCTCGTAAATCAATGAGAATGTAACCGAGTATACTTTTATCACTTTTTCAGACTCGTAGAGGTTATATGAAAAATGAACCCCCCTGAAGTTCCCTTTAATCTCTTTTCAGACTCTCTAAACATGAAAAGATTATCGAACGATCTTGTTATTTTCACACTTGTTAAAGTATTAGAAATCATATCTGTTGAGCGGTAGTTTATCTCTTTTTCAGTATCAACGGAATACTTTACGAAAAAGGAACACTCTAATCAAGCATGATTAGAAGAATTTATGGAGTCCTCTTTAAGTTCTTTTCAGACTCCATAAGCATGAAAAGACCACTGAGTTTTCTTTTTTTGGACTCGTAAAACAAACATCGAAAGACCCATATGGGACTGAACCACTCCTTCCTAGGGTTCGTTAAACATACTCTGAGGGACTCATCTGAAGGATGAGCTTATAGTTCAAGCATATGTTATCCTCCTCAAGCTTGTGTAAAAATAAAGAGGTACTCGCCATAAATGGTGGGGGGGGAATTGGGAAAGAAATGTGTCTAAACCTGTATCCTATGCAAGTAAATCGCTTTTGAACATGACACCCTTTCACTCACTTTATGTCTAGGTTGGAAAATCCACTTGTCTCTTGATCATACTCCTTTATAAGTTTACAAATTGGTTTGTGATCCCTGTTGTTGAGTCAGTATTTCCAAGATAGTTGTTGTTTTGTCAATATGTTCAAAGAGAAGTTCAACCCTGAAAGCCTTCTATTGTGTTGTCCATTTCTACAGTCCTTAAGTCTTCTATTTCATCGACCATCCTTGAGCCAGTCCTGAATCACTTGTTATTCTTATCTACTTCAAATATTTTTACCTGTTTCATGTCATTGATGGGGGATACATTAAGGCCCTTCTGTGACGAGTCTTTTCATGTCGACTTTAACTCATTATCTAGGAATTAGACTTAGAAACTAATTGGTACCTTGGAACTTGCATGCCTCAATGGTAGGTTTCCTCGCTTTCGACAATGGGTTTTCATTATTGACCCTTAATCGGAGATTCTGTCGAGTGTTTGACTTCAGCTCATAAATTCACACCCATTGGATTGTACTAGTGTACCTTGGGAGTCATTGACATTAATGGTGATTTCCCTCGCACTTGTTAACGATATACACTAATGATTGGTAATCAAGTGGTTTCTACCATGTTCGACTTAAGAACATGTATTTGCATGGTTAGATTCATACTATAGAGTGGTGGAGATGAAGACCCTGAATCTTTTCTGACAGATTCAGGTTGCGTGGTAGTATATTCAGATTGTACTATTGCATAGATCCACAGTGTATGTCTTGTGCCTATGTTCAAATTTGAGTCTTTAACACATAGGTCCATAGTGTATTTTTGGTGGCTATGTTCACATTTGAGTCATAATGGCATGGATCCACAGTGTATGTTTGGTGGCCATGACCTGTCTTACTTGACATGGATCTTTTCATGCTGGAATTTATGCTTTGAGTCATTTGTATTATGAGTATGGGAATTCCTACCTCAATGATGATATATTATTGTACTGCATTTCCTTGTTTGTTGGCAGGTTTTCGACCGACGTGTTCCTTGTTTCCAACACACACTTGACAAAGTATTCCATTTATCACTATGTTCTAACTTCATAATTTGGGGGGCTTACTGTTACACATTATTTCCGTCACCCTTATGACCGTTAATGATGTACACCTATCCTTTGTCTTTAGAAGGATCAATGGCCTTAGTCCCTAAAGAAGAATGAAGACACATTTTCCCAGAAAGATGAAAATTATCTTTTCCCTTGTAAAAAACCTTATAAAAATGGATTGTCGCACCTTGCTCAGTGTTAAGGGTGCGACGATTTAGTATCATCGCAGGTTGCCCCACAGTGGTCTGCGACATTGTCGCAGTTTGCTCAGTTCTAAGGGTGCGACGATCTTGTTTACGAAGAAAAAGAGCATATTCTCGACGTTTCTAGAATAGAATCTTCGAGGGTGAGGTGGCCTCCGATCGTCTTTGATATGAGTCGCATCCATGTTCTCATGGGGTCATCCTAACCTCCTCACCCTATCCTTTTCATCTTATAAAAGGAGGGAACTTCTCATTGGGAAAGTTAGCTTGAGAATGGTTAGAGAATTTTTGGAACTTCATCTTAGTTACAGGGATTCAGCTAATGAGATATTAGTCTAGCCAAAAGTTTGGAATAGCTTCAGCTATAGCTAGTTCATATGGAGTGTTTGGGCCTATGTTGGATTTGATTTTCACTTTGTCAAGCTTTGATCATAAGTAACTGTCAGATCTACAGTCTCAGAATCCTTGGATTAGAAGTGTGTGGGAAGCAAGGAACTATTAGAAGGGACCCTACAACATCAAGGCATTGGTTGTATTCTCCTTTTAATATTTTTAATACAGTGATATATTTCTTTCCCATAAAATTGTTCTTATTTTATTGTATGACTCCTTGATCACATACATAGGTTTTGTCAAGTATACGTTGTTGCTTTCACTTCGTTGGCTTGTGTATTTTTATAGGTTCATCATCCCATAAGCCTTGGATTGGAGCGAGGATGAAACTAGCGACTAGAATCGACATTTAAAAGGTATGTCATTTATCTCTTGTTAGTTAGTATGCATGATAATTAAAACTTAGGGGAAGTTTTATATTCTGTCTTGTTTTGTTCCAGTTTCGGGGTGAAACTAGGGAGATCTGTTTTTGTCCGCACTTACCGATTTGTCCAATAACAATATTTGTTCAAATGTACTTTCGAATCAAGGTGGGGATTGTTAGCCTTGATGATCCTAAAGTACTTCTAGGACTTAATCTTTTCCTAGGATTATTAATTAGAAGAATAAATATATTCTATAACTATTGTACATGGAAACTTGTCATCTTCACTTGATTATATGATAAGATGTCCATATTAAATTTAGCATAGGAGACAAGAATGAAGAGCTTATTTAAGTTATCTTCTTCTCATGTAAGTGTGATTTAATTTGTAGCCTTAACATCAATAATGTAATTTTATTTCCCTAATTAATAAAAATCGTATGTTTGAGGACACTTTGGCATCATAATGGACTATTATGGGTGGCCAGGTTTTGTTTTTACAAAATGATGCAACTACATGTTGGGGTAGCTCTAAGGATGATACTAGGCTGATAACCATGACTGTCATAATTTTGTTTTTTGAAAAATATTACAACTCTCATAATACCCATTGAAACATGAGTCATTGCTTCTCCTTGCATTCATATTAATGGGTATTATATGTGTACATGCATTATTGGGAAGTAATCATGATTAGTTATATGGACATATCATTTGCTTTCTGATGGAAAAACAACATAATTGCCATATAAACATCACATCAATTTCACATCATCCATGGGTGTGAATGGCAATTCTGTCAAGCAACACTGCATTATATCTATCTTCGAATTTTTGTTAAATCTAACGATATATACCTTAGGATAAGTATTTTGCGGTTTGGATATTTCTCTTTAATAATGTCCACTCAATTTTTTTGTAAAATTTAATCTTTAATAATGATGTTTAATTAAAGAATATTACCTTAAAAACTAAAAAATAATGTGTATTTAAATGGCTACATGCATGCATGGTAGAGCAAGGGAATTTATCAAAAGTTACACTAGTTATAAAAAGAAAACAACTCCATGTCAATTATAACTATTAGTTGGAACAAAACAAATTCCATGTCTTTCATAATGAGTAGAGATGGCCACATAGACGTAGGTTGGAACAAAGTAATTTATTATCAATTATATTGATAAAATAAATAAAATTATGTCCTCCTATATTGCAATAGTCATCATAGTTTTTATGGGATGCTTTTTTTATTAAAATGGTAATGTTTAATGATAATGTAAATTAAGTTCAAATCTCTTTCTACAAACCCAAATTTTTGAGTTAAAAAACTATAAAGAATAAAAATAAAAATTATAGAGAATGAGGGCATGAGAAACCCAAAACTCTTTAATTTTTGTATACAAGAGCACAAAAACTATAGAGAATGAGAACATGAGAAACCAAAAACTCTTTCTAAATCAAAATAGAATTGATAAAAAGAGAATAAAAGATTTGGAGAAGAAGCTTGAAATTGAAAATGAAAAGTATGATTGTTAAAGATTATAAGTTTATGAAAAAAAAATATATTTTTACATATATAAAATATAAAATATTTCATGTTAATATTAATTATCATAACATTATTAAAATATATTTATGAGATTAATTTAACCATATTCTATGTTAATATTAATTATCATAATATTATTAATATATTTATGAAATTAATTTAACTACATATGAATAAATTTTATATCTCAAATTCCAACACATAATCAATAAAATTCTTAGTCCAAAAAGCAATACTTATTAATTGGCCAAGTGGAGTCCAAAAAGTAATACTTATTAATTGCCCAAGTGGATTATCATAATTTAATTTAACAATTATTTTTACTAAGTCAAAAGTAAAATAGAGGAAGCTTACCATTACATTAGGAAAGAAAGTAATGCTTATTTACTGCCAAAGTGGATAACCACATAAAGTTTTAGATTTATGTGTTCTCTTCATTCTTCCACCTAGACCATCATTTACAACAATTTCATCATTCTCAACATTAATGTTGAACATTGTTTATGACCATCATTTACAATAATTTCATCATTCTTAACATTAATGTTGATCATTGTTTATGACCTGTTTGTTTCGTCAACATAGATGCTTAATTTTAATTCTTGTGATTCACCAGATCCGCATAAAAAAGTCAGCAATCCATATCTCCTCAAAAAGGGCTGGATAATGTCTTGGTATCAAAATGCGAACTATGCCCATCAGCGTTTGCTTGTTCACATACACAATGCCTCTATATAAGATAGCAAAATAGATATGATTTCTGCCCAATGAATGCCTAACACCCAACTCTTCACAAGCAAGCATATCCAGCAGCCAAACTCAAGGGCTAACTTTGCAATATGTCTCAACAATTGATCGTCGTGGGCTAATACACACAATCAAACAAAGACCAACTACAAAAAGAAGGTCGCTGGCCAAAACAAAGATTCCATGGATTCAGAGAGTTTCTTTGTCCTTCGTCCATTGAACTTCGAGTAGGTTGTTTTCTTCAAGCTTTCATTTTTGTAGTTGTTTTCTCCCAATTATCCCTACCCCTTTCCCCCTCTTCTTCACTACAATCTTCATTTTTAATGGGCTTTCTTTGGAAGATCAACCATCACATTGGTTGGTTTTCCCTTACCATTTTGTCAAAAAGACAAAATAAAATTAAAAAACAATTACAAACTTATTACAACGTTACAAAAGATTTTATGTAGGGATCCAATTTAGATCACACCTCCCCATTTGTAGGCTTTTGGTTCCAAAAAGATTCAACTCCCTTCAATCTTCTTCTTCGATATCAAGCAAACTTCGGCAAATATCCAAGAAAGGGTGCCTCTGCTGCAGGTAGAAGAAAATAGTTAATAAGGGACTCCTTTGGAATAAGCCTATTGTCTATCTCATGGCTAGAGATGACATTCATTGTTGCAATAGGTCCTTGAACAACCATTGCTCCTTTCGCTTCAAGTGCAAGAAACTCCTCTTTCCCTTTGACCGTGACTCTCCAAGATTTCTTCTTGGCTATTCAATTCTTGGGATGGAATTTCGAGTGAAGCCTCCAACATTTGACCTCCCAATGTCCAGTTAATTTGCAGCATCGGCAATAGTTTTTGCATGGGCTGCTTGGCCTTCTAGAGTGCCAAAAATCACTATCCTTATGACCCATTTTCTTGCAATAGAAACAAACTATTGCATACTTATTCAGTTTATGATGATGCTTTCTAGCTTGGTTGTTTGGTTCCCCAAAAGTTGGAGAAAATCTGGATGGAAAAATCATCACTTTGTTGTCATCTTCGAGGCCTCTAAAAGCATATTTGAATGTCTTTCTGCACACTCCTTTTCCATCTGCCTTTTCCTCCATGGTAATGGCTTCTTTTCCAATCTCTCTTGCCTTGATGAAGGTGGTTTGAGCCGCACTTGTTTTGGTTTCTTGTCCACTGAATATGAAGCCTTCATGCTTGGGCCTCTATTGAGCTACAATGGGGATCATAATCCCTTGGCCTTCCTTTCCTATCCCTTGGCCCGTATAGATCATTTTCCTCATAATATTGGAACCGATGCCTCTAGTGTGCTTTTGAAAGTCACCAAAGGTCTCTTGAGGAAGGATTTTGGAAGGTAAAATTACCATGCTTGTCTCTATCATGGTACTAGCTTTAGAAATAGCAATGGAAGGTGCTTTCTTGGTCTCTTGGACAACTGCTTGTAGCCTCTTCAGGTCCTCTTCCTTCATTGTCAAACCCTGGTATAGTTGAGCAATGAATTTGGTGAACCTCCTCTCTTTTCAATTATCAAGCTCAATTAATTTCTCCCCCAATTGCAAGAGATGCAATATGCTCCTATTTAGTTCTACCATCATGGCGATGAAGGAGTCTTGGCACTTGGAAAGCTCTTTTTCCATCTCATCCACTCTCTGCCACTATAACCAACTTTCCTCTTGGATTTACCTATTGAAGTCTTAAAAGCCCTTCTAGGTTCTTCTTCTTCAAGGTTTTTCCCATGGCAACTGCTTCAAGGTCTCTAGTGAACCTTCTCCGATACCATCTGATCAGTAAATGGTGGACCTATGGTCTATCTGTCTCATCAACACAAATCCGTTGCGAAATTTATTTTAGTTCTCATGATTCACCAAACCTGCATACAAAAGTCATCACTCCATATCTCCTCAAAAGGGTTGCATAATGTCTTGGTATCAAAATGCGAACTATGCCCACCAATGCTTGCTTGTTCACATACACAACGCCTATATATAAGGTAGAAAAACATATATGATTTCTTCCCCCTGAATGCCCAACACCCCACTCTTTACAAGAAAGTCTATCCAACAACCAAACTCAAGGGATAACTCTGCAATATGTCTCAACAATTGGCCATATAAGCCTTTAAATAGACTGAGACTTTCCTGACAATGAATGTTGGGTAACCTACTAAACATCAAATGCTTCGACCTTGATTATGCTAATACACACAATCAAACAAAAACCAACTATAGAAAGAAGGCGATGGGCCAAAAACAGATTCTACGGATTCAGAGAGTTCCCACAAAAGCTTAAGGAGAGACCAAGTGATCACAAGTTAAGCCCCCACGACCTTGCACTTACCCATCCGCCTTTAGGCAATACTTATGGATTGGCTCTCAACCCGTGATCTGTATGGTCGGATAATATGTTATGGGGAGCTCGAGGAACGGTCCTTCCCACTGTGTTTGGGTGTGGCTTTGGTATTCCAAAGAATGGCAATCAAAAGGGGTTGAACATGTCCAACAACGAATGGTAGGGCACATCAAAGGCCATTGCAACATCAAGGTTGGTCATGCCCTTCGACGATATGGTTGGAAATTCAAACGCCTCACAATTTCAAGGGGAAATCATAAACTGGAAGTCCAAGTGGTTGTTTGAACATAAGTATATGGGATAGTGTTCCCATTAATGAGAAATGCATTAACCATGTGCTATAGCCTATAGTGTATACACAGAAATCACACCATTCTAGCAACCAATCCAACTTAAACCTAAACTACATATACATGCAGAGCCACAAAATTGGAGTCATTACGAATAAGTTTCCATATTGAATGGAGGTTTTTTTTTAATGCTTACTAATTTTTTTTATAAAGGGTGAGTTATGTACAAACTCTATGTATTGATAATCACTATCAAGATCAAAATTGTAGATGGTCATGGCTCAAAGAGACATTCTCTTAGTGTGGATAGGCTTCTTGATTCCTTTGTCCATTGAACTTTTGCCTTCTTCAAGTTTCCATTTCTATAGTTTTTCCCCCAATTCTCCTTACCTCTCCCTCCCCTTTTTTCACTATAGCCTTCATTTTTAATGGGTTGTCTTTGGAAGGCCAACCATCACATTGGTTAGTTTCCCCTTTTTATTTTTCTAAAAAAACAAAATAAAATTAAAAAACAACTACAAGCTTATTACAAATTTACAACTTTACAAAATATTTTATGCAAGTATCCAATTCATATCAAGTGCCTTCCTTAGTGCCTTTCTCTGACTCTATAGACTACAAATATTTTGAACTCTCAACATCCTTATCAACCGTGAGAGGGGGATCATAAGCTACCAAGTTTGGATTTAGATAAATGACTATTTTTCCTTGCCTCTCCCTCCCCTTTTTTCACTATAGTCTTCATTTTTAATGGGCTGTCTTTGGAAGGCCAACCATCACATTGGTTAGTTTCCCCTTTCTATTTTTCTAAAAAACCAAAATAAAATTAAAAAAACAACTACAAGCTTATTACAAATTTACAACTTACAAAATATTTTATGCAAGTATCCAATTCATATCAAGTGCCTTCCTTAGTGTCTTTCTCTAACTCTATAGACTACAAATATTTTGAACTCTCAACATCCTATCAACCGTGAGAGGGGGATCATAAGCTACCAAGTTTGGATTTAGATAAATGACTATTTTTCCTCTTAGGAGGCTCTCTATCTTATGGACACTACTCCTAAAGATGTTGTGTATTATGTCCAGTATGGCATTGAAATGCTATATTTTCATAATCTAGGATTTGGCTCCATTTAAAGTTGCGAAATTTGAGCTCCATTCTGTTTGGAAGACCTTTGCTCAAATCCATCTCCACATAAATTTAGCATAAATAAAAGGGCTCTACTAAATCTTATAACATTCTTCTTTTTCTAAAGTGGAAAAACTTATCATAATTCAATTGTCAATTAATTTAAAGAACACTTGTTGTATAATCATTCTGAAATTAAGCTGAACAATTGAAATTGTGTAGTATCCCCAAATATCCAATATCCATTGTACTCCATCATCACTAAGACTATACAAGTTATGTAATATCAAATATCCGCCTCAACTTAACTCCATAAGTAAAACTAAAACACTATATCAGATTACACTTTTACCTAAAATACTATACCAAGTTACAGCTTACAATTCTCCCTAGTTACAGTTAAATTGTAACTCGGTAATGTAGAAATCACACCTTTTTCTTTTCAAAAACATTCTTAATTTAAAATACTATACCAAGTTACAGTTTTACCTAGTTACAGTTTTACTGTAACTCGGTATTGTAGAAATCACACCGTTCTCTTTTCAAGGACATTCTTAATTTATTATTTCTCATTGTTACTTTTGTAATGTAGAAATCACACCTTTCTCTTTTCAAGAACATTCTTAATTTATTATTTCTCGTTACTTTTGCAGTGGCATAAAGCTTTTGTCGGTGACCGCTCGCCCAGTTTAAGATATCTTAAACAAACACAAGCGATCAGTTCCGGCTGATGGGTGCCTGAGTCCGACCACTTACCTTCGCAGCCGTCCTTATAATCCTCTCACACTAATTTGTCTCCCCCTCTCCGTTTATCTCTGCTTCAAACAACGCCATGGCAGGCGCAGCCTTAGTTGAAGTCGGAACCGGATTTGCGTCAGCACTTGCGGCCGACGCCATAAAGAATGGAATTCCTTTCCTGATTAATGAAATAGAGAGTGTTATTAACTTGGATCAAAACCGTAAGTATCTGGAAGAGAATTTAAAGATATTGGCGATGTGTTTGAACGTCAGCAAAGAGAGGTCCCGGAGAGCATCAAACGCTGTTTGGAGAACACGCACAATGAAATTAAAGAGGCCGAAGACCTCGTCAGTCCGTCGCTAAGGCGTCTGGATCCCTATTTATGCAATTCGTCGCTACGGTTGCTGGATTTCTGTTTATGCAATTGTAGAAAAATTACAGACTGGAACACAAGATTTGATCAGGTCCGTAAAGATCTTCGAAAAGAATTTGAATCGTTTGTCAATTCTCGGCAGGCTGTCTCTTTGTCACAGCTACAGGTAAAGAAGTTTCTTTTACCCCTGCCAGATTTTATAGGATCAGCGATTGGAGATGATGAGAAGCAGTTGCAGACATGGCTTACGGCGGCTCCAAAAGTTCGAGTGATTTCTGTATACGGCATGCCCGGCGTCGGAAAGACGTCGCTGCTCGGAAAGGTCCACAACTTCTACAAGGTCAAAGATGTCTTTGAAGCCGTGACTTGGGTCAAAGCCTCTCAAAACCATAACATTTTTAACATGCAGGGTAGTATTGCTCAATCAATCGAGTTAGATCTCTCCACTATTCATGATAGTGAGACCCGGAAGATGATGTTGTGTGCACGTCTGGAGGAAATGAAATTTCTTTTGTTTTTGGACGACATGTGGAAGGCACTGGATCTGCAACAATTAGGTGTGGCCTTTGGTTCTGGTAAAAATAGCAAAGTGGTATTCTCTAGCCGAAAGCAAGGTTTAATGGAGGCAGAACAATCCATCGAAGTCAAAACCTTGTCCAGCGATGACGGGTGGAAGCTGTTTGAGAAACTAGCTTTCAAAGAGGGCCATGTTCGGGAGGAACTAAAGGACTGCGCCAGACAATTTGCAGAGAAATGTGGAGGTTTACCCTTGGCCATAACCGTATTGGCCAGAGCGATGAATGGAAAAATAGATGTACATGACTGGAATAGATCTTTGACTTTCATGAACAATGCAGATCCTACTTTTCCAGATACTCATTGCCCTGTTGGCGAAGATCTGCATCCATGCTTAAGATTGAGTTATGATGATTTGCCCAAATCAAGGAAGTTGCACAATTGTTTCCTTTACTGCGCTATGTATCCAAAAGATCACAAAATTGAGGTGGACGTGCTGGTGCGAATGTGGATTGCAGAAGGTTTGTTTAAGAGCAAAATGGCAACCTATTCAATGGACATGGAGATCGGGTACGAGTATATGAAGATTCTGAAAGAGCGTTTCTTGTTTCAGAATGTTAGTGCTGAAAATCTTAGCATGGACAATGTTAAAAAACCCCACAGTGTATGGAAACCAAAGTATATAAGAGTGCACGACGTTGTTCGTGACATGGCCATCTATATTGGCGAGAAGGAGGAAAATCATTTGTTCATGGCGGGCCAACAGCTCAGAGATTTCTCACAAAACCCGAATGAAGATTGCAAAAGATTATCACTCTTCAGCAATGAAATCCAAGTTCTCCCAGAGGATCTCAAATGCCCTAAACTTGTAAGTTTACTCTTATCTCGCAATCCTATCAATTATAATGATCATCTACAAAGCTTTCTAACCCAGCTCACATCTTTGAGGGTCCTCGATCTGTCCCATACCTCCATAGAGTCAATTCCAAAATCTCTAACTAAAATCAAACTCCTGGAGTATCTGACATTGAAAAAGACTCCCATCAAGGAATTACCCAAAGACATATGCAATCTGTCTAAGCTTCATTTTTTAGATCTCTCGTCTTGTAAAAATTTAAAATCCTTGCCATGTACAATAGCACAACTTACACAACTCCAATATCTTAATTTGAGTGGAATGAACTTTGATTTTGTAATTCCACAAGAGGTGTCTAAACTCGGTTCATTGAAAAGACTAGAGCTGAACACAAAAAACTCGAAGGCTTTGGAGGGTCTCACACATCTCATAGAGCTCAATGTAACCATAACCTCACAAACCGGAGGGGATGAAATAGCCACAACTTTAGGAACTTGGTTGGAAATGAGGCACCTATCATTCAAGTATACAGATCCAGTAGCTAATAAGGTTCTTCCCCAGGAGATGCAGAATATGAAGAAGTTGCAGAGTCTAGTGTCCAACAACGTAGGGTTGACACGTTTGCCTGATTGTATTTGTGAGTTTGAACATTTGGAAAGGTTAGAACTAATTGGCTATTTCAAGTTAAATCAGCTTCCTCTATTGGAGAAGTTGCCGAAGTTAAAGTTTTTGAAGTTAAAAAGCTGCACAGAACTTAGGCACTTGGATATAGGGGGTTCGGTACCTGGATTTAAAATGTTAGAAAGGCTGGATTTAATAAAGATGTCAATGTTAAAGAGTTTGGCGAGGCCATCATCAAATGGAAGTGAGTTGATAAATGGAACAATGCCCAATCTACATGTTTTGAAGATCAAAGGATGCCCAAAGTTACAGAGATTGCCCAAGGGACTCGAGAAGCTACCTAATTTGAAAATGTTATTTGGAGAAATTTCATGGTGGCAACAGACATTTTGGAATGACCCTAATATGAAAATATCTCTTCAAAAATTATTTAAAGAGATATAAGATTATGTTAAACTGTAATATTTTATTCATAATTTCATTGGCTCCTATATTAATGTATGAAATTTAATTACTTTCCCGCATAAGTTTGGTTATGGTATTTGTTATTTGAATATTTTTTTTGGGTATTTATTATTTATGTTTCTACATGTTCCTCTAATTGTATCACATGTTTTAAGTAAAAAAGGAAATCAAAAATTTTCTGTGCATTACATTTTTGAAAAGGAAATGAAGAATTTTCTGTGTCTTACATTTTTAAGTTTTGAGTTTTTAAATTTTTTTTGCGTCTGGATGTCGATATAATTTAGACAACATATACTTAAATCATTTATTCTGTAAGGATTTGTTATATAAGATTATTATAAAACAAATTTTTAAATTTACATTATTTCAGTAAATTTATTAAATTTTGTATGGTAAAATAAGTATAAAATAACTTGTTTTTGTTTTTATATTGTAATATATTATTTATTTATTTTTTAACTATGGTAATTGATTAAGAGATAGTGATCTTAGTGTGTACTCTTCTGACCTTATTATTATAATAGGTTAAATGTTTCATCGTAAATTTAAAAGTAGGTAGAGAGAATACAACACCTACCTCCCAATCATCGTTCAAGCTATTGCCCTAGACATACTAATTATTATATTAAAGGTAGGTCTTCCATCTTCCCTACCCAAACTGTGTTTATATCTTCCCTACCCAAACTGTGTTTATAGTATTTGGACTGCCGCCAAGCTGCATCTTCTTGTTGATCCATTGTTAATTTTGGAAAATCTCCTTATAAATCACAACGTTGGTATTGTTATCTCCAAGCATCCTTACAATATTTTACAGTCAGATGGAAAAAGTGAAGCAAAGTAGTTGTGAGATATCAAATGGACCATTACTGTAGTCTGTGACGATGGCTTGCAGCCTTGGAGTTCTGAAAAGTTTCCCTGCAGCAGTAGTATGAGAGCTAGGCTTTGTTAGCTTTTGGTCTTGATTTCAGAGATTTTACCTAGACAGCATGATATTTGATTTCAATCCAGTATATGTTTGAACACTGTAACTGATTTTCGACATGACAGATAGTACATTAATATTGAGAAAATACACCCTTCTAACGAACCTATTTTCCTACCTTTTGTTGAACGAATTACAAGTTTTCAATCCTCGAGATCTGTTAGCATTTGCATGTGTTAGAGATATGATGAGCTCAAAAGTGAGTATTCACATGTTCGATGGAAATATTTTCAATTTAATAACTAACGAATATCGACACTCCTACAAAGCCAATGGGAGCATTTTCAAGGAGCCTGCTTTTTACCAGCAAATTTCCTCGCGATATGATATCCCTCTACCAAATGATATTTGGATAGAATATGGAATGAAAATTATTTTGGATTATACTAATTATTCAATGTTTTACAGAAGCTTTTATGCTGATAATAATTAATGACAATTACACAAGCTTGACATATTTTATTCTGTAGCAAAAATTGAATGATGTACTAACAAACATAGCCAATCGATGATAATGATGCTGTATTTGGCTCTTGAAGTAACAAAAATTGAATGATCTACCACCAAATATAAACAGTGGATGATGAAGAAGAATCATCCTATCAGTGCGAAATTTGTCCAGAAAGGTGAAATAGGTGACCTATTTACTCAATAATTGAAATCATTTGTTGTTCTCCCAATCCCAAGAGAAATGATAAAACTACAGCCACATGCATTGTATTGTGTTTAATGGAGATTGAACTGCTTTACCATGTGAATTCAATTCTCGAGTCTTGTTAAAGTGATTGAAACCTTCATATCCAGGAGATCAGGAAACACAATTATTTGGCAATATTATCATGCTTATTTGACAAAGAGGTTGTAGTTGAGGATGCATTCAAGTTTCAGAGAAATAATAACATATTATATGGAAAGTAAAATTGTAAGTTTTTCCGAGGAAAGATGTACGACATTACCAAAAACATGGACATCTATTATCCAATTTTTTAAGAAAATTAAACATAAATAATATATTTTATTAGATTTTCTTGAAATAAGACCAATTTAGGTCTTCTTAGTGTCTTTTAAGAAAAAAAAAAAAGAAAAAACGAGTTTGGGCAAGCTAAAGGGTTGAGGAAGCTTGACCTTTTGATGATCCTATCCACCTGAGGGAGCCTCTTATATCCTATTTCTGTGAGAGAAAAGAAGGGTTCTTTCACTGTGAATGAAGAGGAACGCTGTTCAGACTTTATTGAGGAGTATAGAGATGAACCAAAGAGCATGTAGCCTGCTCATTGATGCATAATAAAGATCCTAGTCGAAGCCAGTTGAATGTTAGTTTTTCTGTTAGTTTTTCTATTTGGGTTTTGAGGATAATTAATGTCTCTGTGTGCAATGATTTTTCTGTGTGTTGTCTGTTGCTGTGTTAACTTGCATTTACAGTTTATTGAAGCTACTCTTAGCATTTTAATGGCTACTCTGAGGATTTTTAATAGCTAATGTCTTATTGAGATAAAAACTCAGTTATCTTTGTACTGTGGAAATTTTTCTTTATATTGCACTGTTTGATGGCAAATACATATTCTAACAGCTTTCTGTCCTCCACTCTTGGGAGATATGGGAGACGAGAAATAAATGGTTCCCATTATGGAGCTGTTGCAATCAAATAAGGAGTTTCTAAATCTGTTTCCTCAAACTGTTGGTGTTTTTCTCTCTCCTCACTTTTTGAGCTAATTTTCGTTGTTAGTAAGTAAGGGTGATGAGTTAATCTGCATTTGGAAATAGCGGTCAATGATGACTGTACTTCCTGTTGATTTAGAACAGAGTTATGATATATCTTGCCAGGATAGAGACGTTGCGCAATGGAAACACACATAATGCAATGGGAACACAAATAGGACTAAAATGTTTCAGAGTTTTGTTAGCCTTTCCCTGAGTTGTTGTTCATATGTGTCGGACAAGGCCTTCTTCAACGCAGACAGGAAACAAATATAAAGAACCGGAGGGTCAATGAAACACCATGAGGGAGGTAGTCGGCCTAGCGTATCATTAAACTTTACATAGTGAGCTAAGGGAGGAGCTCCACTGAACTAAATGAGATGGCCTTTAAGCACACCTTGTCATTGCAACGGGTGCCGATAGGGAGAACGCGCCCTTGGATTGATAGGCAAATAAAATGCGCACCCTTTTTGACCTATTTTAAACAAAGAAAACAAAACAGGCAAAAGACTTTACCTTTGCAGATATAGTAGAAATCACCTTCCAGTTACAAAGTCAAGTATCTTAGAGGAAAGTTCAGGAACATCTGGAAATCTCAAGCTCTTTGTCATTCTCCGTCAACGACTCTCTCAAAAGTATAGTGTGTTTTCATTGCTTTCTCAAGCGCCCTACATTACTTGCTATGCATTTGGCTCTCCCTGCATTTAGGAAAGAACGAACAGGCCGAGGGTAAAGCTGCGGGCAAATGGAAGCATGAAGGCAGCTGCACATGGAGGTGATAAGACAACATCTTAATGAGTAGGGAGTTATAGGAGACGGTGTCAATGATTTCCTTGTTTGCAGTTATGTGTACTCTTTATGATTTGAATTGGATGTGAACAAGAACAATAGGTTAGGGGGCAGCGCCAGCAAAGTTTAAGGCTACTAATGATGAAGGAGATTGGCTTGTTGGTGCGAAGAGCCTCAATATCATCATGATTGGTGTCTATCTTTGCATTGTCTATCTTTGTATTTAATTTAATCATAAGTCATGTAAAGTAAAGGAGGAATATTATAATAAAAAAAATCATATATTAAA
>SNQJ01S0095739.1:17711-31753 GCA_010110895.2 Picea sitchensis
CTATGTACAAAAATATAAAAAATAGAAAAGGTGAAACGAGCTTGGGAAACTTAACCTTGCTGATCCTCTCTAGCTGATCCAGCGTCTTATATCATATTTTTGTGAGAGAAAATTGATGCATAATAAAGAGCTTAGATGAAACTAATTGAATGTTTGTTTTTCAATTTGGGTTTCCAGTTATTAATTAATGTTAGGGTGTGCATTGATTTTTCTCTTTGTGTTGTGTGTTAACTTGCATTTACTTTCTATTGAAGCTATTGTTATCATTTTAATAGCTCCTCTAGGTTTTTAATAGCTATTAGGTTTTCATGGAAAATACATATTCTAAGTGTTCTCTCCTCCTCTCTTGGGATATGTAGGAGATGGAAAATAAATGGTTCCCATCCTAAAGTTGTTGCAATCAAATAAGGAGTTTCTAAATTGATTTCCTCAAAGTGTTGGTGCATTTCTCTCTCTTATAGGTCGACTCACACTCCCTGAGATAAATTTCCTTTGTTGGTTGTGTTTCCACTCATCCACAAGTTATTCACTCCCTCAGTGCCACCAATTTTGTTTGTTGGCTAGTGGTTTATCCATTTTCTTGGGTCGTACAACCGTTTATTGGCAAGACATGAGTGTCTGATATAATCTCATGTTTGGTTTAGAGACTTCCCTTTCAACTGGGTTGATTACTTTTTCCCTGGGAGACTACAATCATAGGTATGTCTATTCCTTTTTACTTAAGAAATTCAACTCAAGCTGCTATGATTAGGATAACTCGTCTTTTGGATGGTTGAGTTCCTCCATACTTAGTTTTTGGTGAAAATAATGAAAGGAAACATGAGAGGGAGAGTAAACATTATTACACAAACCAAAATTGTGTTGAGCGCTCTATTAAATGAAATAGAGTCAATATAAATAAACAAGATTTGTCTTGATATAAACAAACTACCTTGATCACACAATCTATTTGGTTGAGCAAATATCTCAACCTCACATCAATCTAGGAAGCAACTAGTTGGAGAGAATCTCCCAAATCTAACTAGCTCCAACAATTTCCCAAATACTACCAAACAAACTCTACGTAGAGATGAACTCTATCTAATTATGACAAATAATCATAATAAACACCAATATGATCACACCTAAGACAAGTGAGAGTTGCATATTCTAACACTCCCCCTTAACGACTACTTGTCTTTACCATCATCAAGTTAGGTCTTCATCATCGTCCTTTGAATCGAAGCACAACAAAGTCTATGTTAGGCCCAACCTGGTACTTTCTCTTTGTACCTCGATCATGCATCATCAAACTGCCAAAGTCCATATAAAAAAGCAATCCATCTATCGAGATACATGGGTACCATCTGGTGTACTCGCCAGTTCTCTAAGAATCCTTTTCACCTACATGGGGATATATTAGGTACACACTCAAACTTTTCAAGGACCACTACATAGAACACAACATTATAGACTTGCTACAACTATAATGTGTGACTCATATTATTCAACATGCCTCAAACTTTTAGCTTCATTTGTTTGCCATGTTTTGACTTTCTCTACTTCCATCTTCATTGTTGTCTCAACAATGTCACCAGCTTCCCTTCAACCAGACTTTCTTCACTATGAGCTTCATGCTCAAAATTCCTCTTCTTCTTCTTTTGTACTTGCATAAAACTGATCATTGATGTCCATATAAAATCAATCCATATACCGAGATACATGGATACCATCCGATGTACTCTCTAGTTCTTTAAGAATCCTTTTCACCTACATGGTTCATCAACACACTAAAATATCTATTGAATAAAACTGAATATTTACAATAGCTTGTGACTCCATTATATAGAGTTCACAAGTTGTTATCAGATTTCCAATATAGAAGGAGAGGTTGAGAGAATATCTCAACCATACATCAAACTAGGAGAAAATCCAGTTAACTAACAACTCATCTAACAACTTCCTAATGNCGCCCCCCCTTAGTGTTTATCTATAATATTCTTGCGTTGGTTTTTGTTTTCTTGGGATTCATTTGATTATGTCCTCATCTTTTTTCATCTTCATCCTTTGGCTTGGATCATCTTCAACTCTTGTATTTCATATGACTAGGCTTCAGTGTGTTGCTTCATTTCACTGGCTTCCCCTCATCATAAATCACTTAGGATTTTGCAAATTACCCATAACCATTACACTGCTAAAGTGGTTTTGGGTGACCACGAATCATCATGTCAAGTGGTTTCTCGCTGACCATAAACTTCACATGCAAGTGGTTTCAATTGACCATGAACCTTGCACACAATAATGGTTTTGACTGATTGTGAACATCATGATGGGGAAATTGATTTACAATGCACACACTCACTTGGGATTTAACATTATAATCCACCATGAAGAATCTTTGGTCTTCTTTCTCCTATGGAGTGGTTCACATACTAAGCATCTTTTTCTTCATCATTAGTTTAATTGTCTTGGATCTCTATGTTTTACCTCACTTGCCATTTGTTGGAGTAGCTAATTCTAACAAGACAACTATACCAATATTGAGTTAGCTAAGTTGAATAAGCTTCAATACATTTGTCCAAGACTCCAAGACATAAAAAAATAATTTTTCACATTACCAAAGCACCGAATTTATTTTCACCATCTTGGCCACATATGTCATAGCTACCAATACGTTGGTTGCCACCTATCAAGCTAAAAAATTATATTTCCTGGACTACTATAATGAAACCAAATTTATCTTACCATCACTCCCTTATCACCAACATGCAACATTTGATCCAAGGAACTCTTTCATTACAAGCTTCGACCTCACCACTTCCATGGAGACCATGCTCATGACACTCTCCCTGGAAGTTCTCATCAAACCCTAATTAAGTATGGTATTCGTGACACAATCCAATGCCACCTCCTGCGACTTTGCAATCACAATGAGCTCCTCCAAAACCCCAATGATTCGAAAAATTCTTACATATTATTTAGTCTTTAACACATATAAACATCTACTTGATCTTCAAAACAAAAATGATTATTTTACTATTTACAATTTACATGTGAAGTACTTATCTAACTATATACACTCTAATGATAAATAACTTGCAAATCACTGAGCATAAAATTTAAAAAAATAATGAAATCACATACACAAGTTTGATAACAGAGTTCACCCAATTTGGGCTACGTCTCTGAGTCCACTTTCAATAGAGCCCTCTTTACTAATGCTCAAATGCTTGTGTTTTGCAATGACCTTTTTACTTGTTTCTCAAATGTAGAAATGCAATGCACCATTGGATTCCTTGCGAAAAATCGTGAAAAATGAATATAAAGTTCTTAAAATTCCATCAGGGGACCTCTCGGTATGATTTACGGTGTAAAGTCTTTGTACCCTCGAGCATGCACTTCAAGAAATAACTATGCAATTATGATGAGTGTACCATCCACTTGGGCCACACGCCATTAAATAGGGCGTGCACCTTAACTAACTTATGAAATATATGGCTGACTTTTAATATAAGTTGTTGGTTTGTTTAAACAAAATTTGAGTTATGGCATGATGGTTTAAATGTTGAGTTATGGGGGTAAAGGTCACGGGTTCAAACCCACTGACCTCCCCCCATTGGAGATTTTGGTTGTAACTATATAACATATATAGTATAGTTCAATTGTTATATGGTTTATCCTTGAAGGGATTTACGGTCATGGTTGCATCGAATACCCATA
This sequence comes from Picea sitchensis, assembly GCA_010110895.2. Taxonomy (NCBI): domain Eukaryota; kingdom Viridiplantae; phylum Streptophyta; class Pinopsida; order Pinales; family Pinaceae; genus Picea; species Picea sitchensis. Next base: position 21,411 of record SNQJ01S0095739.1, read on the forward strand.
AGACTAGGGTTGAGGGCGCAACCCTTGGCCCTTTTTCCGGCCAACGAAACCTCCACATGAAATTAAATATAATCGTGCTCGTATATGGTTAAGAACTTACTGACGCGTATAATGGTGAAGTCGTTGAGGTATGTTTTTGGAGACCCGGGTACGATCCTATGGGTTCTAACTAATTTTGATAACTAGTATCCATAAATAGCCAATGGGAGGCTGCCACATGGCATCCTCTCATTGGTTTATCACTTCCATGTGTTAACCTATGATTTTCCCATGTAATCTGTATGCTCTGCCAACACATCTTCCTAGTCAGGGTACGGTCAGTCCACGTGGCACCTTGGGTGTGGCCACATCATTTGTACGACCTATATGGTCATGTGACACGTGTCACCTTTCCCCTTTGACTTTTTGACCAAGTTGACTTGAACTTTGATCACTCATAATGTTTTCATATGAACTTTGTTTGAGGTGATTTTTACGTCATTGGAAAGATATCACCAAGATATACGCATTGATGGATTTTTTTTAGAGCATTTGGGATGTTTGAATTTTGATCAGTTTTGAACCATTCTGGACCTCTGTGGACATTTCAGATCCTCCTGGACCTTTGTGATCATTCCCAGATCCTCTTGGACCTTTGTGATCATTCCCATATCCTCTTGGATCATTCTTCTCCATTGGAAGCCTTTTGTACCACCACAATCTTTGATTACTCAAAAACTGGTTGAGGGTAGACTTCCCTCACCCTTCCGATCTTGATCCACTTTTCTTTACTCGGTTTTACTCCTTTAAGACCAACTCAAAGGAGAAAACTAGGTGAGGGTAGAGTTCCCTCACCCTTCTGATCTCGATCCACTTTGCTTTATTTGGTTTTACTCCTTTTGGACCACCAAAAGATTTGATTACTCAAAAACTAGGTGAGGGTAGAGTTCCCTCACCCTTCTGATCTCGATCCACTTTGTTTTACTTGGTTTTACTCCTTTAAGACCAACTCAAAGATATTCCACATCTCTTCGTTGTGAAGTCTTAATTCTTCTACCAAGAATAACATCTTACTGTAGCTCATCCAAATATTCTGGAGAAAAATCATTAACTATTGGAATCTAAATACTTTCATCTTCACCCATAATCATTGGAGGCTCATAAAGCTTCAAATTCTCAACATCTACCATTGAATACATTTGCATGTAGGTTGGTAGATGTAAACGAAAGGCATTAGTACCAATCTTCTCCAAGATATTGAATGGACCATATCAGATTAGTCTTATCCTTTTACCTTCACCCTTAATTCTATCTTTGTTGATGTGTAACCATACTTGATCACCATATTCAAACTGATGATCAACCCGATGCTTGTCATGTCTTGCTTTATATTTGGCTTGGATTTTCTCCAATTGTTCCTTTACTGCTTGATGTACCTACTGAATTTTCTGAATGAACCTTTTAGCTTTATCTGTATCATCATGTCCATCTTCTTTACCTACTTCTCCAAAAGAAAATTCCATAGGTGATTTAAGAAAGTACCCCAAACATACTTTAAAAGGAGTTTTCTAAGTAGATGAATGCATGGCATGATTATAGGCATGATGTACATAAGGTAATTGTTCATCCCATAACTTAGGATGTTTGTTGCAGTATCCTCAAAGTAGATGTACCAACCACCTCTGTATGTCCATCTCTACGAGGATGAAAAGTCGTTCTCTTCTTCAACTTAGTGTCCATGAGCTCTCATCAATGAGACCAAAAATTTCCCAAAAAGTGAGAGTCTCTATTTGAGATAATAAATGTAGGAAGTCCAAAATGAACCCAAACCTTAGCAAAGAACATATGTGTTGTTTGTTCAGTTGTGACCTATTTCTTGCATGGCATCAAAATACACATCTTGCTGAATCTATCCACAACAACATATAGATAATGATGACTTGTCTTGGATATCGACAAACCCCCTACAAAATCCACGGAGATACTTTCCCATGACTAAGAAGGTACTTGAAGTGGTGTATATAACCCCAACTTTCTGTTGCTAGGATTACTTGTGGCACACATAACACACCCTTTGATATACTTGGAAATTGTTTCATTCATTCGAGGCCAATAACAATACCTATGTAACTGTGCTACTGTCTTACCAACCCTGAAATGACCAGAAATGAGAGATGTGTGAGCTTCTCTTATTACATTTACTCTTTCATCTCTGGGTATACAAATCTTTCCAAGATGATATAACAAATTGTCACGCATATAATAATCTGACTATTGATTTCCACGAGTTAATTCATCATATACCTATTTAAAATCAACATCCTTAACATATTGATCTATATAAATTTCGTGCACTAAAGGATTATACATGAGAATTGTTGATGCATTAATCACTGGTCTTGAAAACATATCTGTAACCTTGTTATGAATACATTTCTTGTACTTGATTACCAAATGAAACTATTGTAGAATACCCATCCACCTGAAGTGTCATGACTATTGTAGTTTGGTCTGTGATTGCAAATACTGTAATGACTAATGATCTGTATGAATTATTGTCTCCTTCCCCATTAAGTAATGCTTCCATTTCTTTACACTTTATACCAACGCATACAATTCCTTATCATATGTTGGATAGTTAATCACAGCTTGAGTAAAAGTCTCAGAATTCCTTATCATTAAGCTTTACATACTGAGCTAAGGGAGGAGCTCCACTGAACTAAATGAGATGGATTTTAAGCACACCTTGTCATTGCAACATGTGTTGGTAGGGATGGGACATAGTGACCTTAGATTGATAGGTAAATAAAATGCAAACCCTTTTTGAACTATTAAGGAAAACAAAAAGAATTTACCTTTGCAGATATAGTAGAAATCACCTTCCAATCCAAAGTCAAGCATCTTGAAGGAAAGTTCAGGAACATCTGAAAATATCAATCTCTCCGTCAATCTCTGTCAATGAATCTGTCAAAAGTATAGTGTGTTTTCATTGCTTTCTCAAGCACCCTACATTACTTGCTATGCATTTGGCTCTCCCTCCATTTAGCAAAGAACTAACAGGCTGAGGGTAAAGTTGTGGGAAAATGGAGGCATTGAGGCAACAAAAACACATGGAGGTGATAAGGCAGGAGTTTAAAGAGTAGGGAGTTATAGGAAACAATGTCAATGATTTCCTTCTTTGTTTGTAGTTGTGTGTACTTTTCATGATTTGAATTGTATTTGAACAAAAAAAATGGTTATCGACAACACCAACAAAGTTAAGGCTATTGATGATGGAGACTGACTTGTTGGTGTGAAGAGCACCATGCCATCATGATCAATGTCCAATTTTACATTCAATTTAATTATAAGTCAAGCATCTAAAATGTAAAGTCAAGGAAGACGATTATTGTAAAGAAAAAAATAATATATTAAAAAAAATACAATTTTCATGAGACTCTTTCCCCTATATACAAAAAGAGAAAAAATAGAAAGAAAAACAAGTTTAGGAAAAATAAAGGGTTGAGGTAGCTTGACCTTCTGGTGATCCTCTCCACCTGAGGGAGCCTCTTATATCTTATTTCCGTGAGAGAAAAGAATGTTTCTTTCACTGAGAATGAAGAGGAACATTGCTCAGACTTTATTGAGGAGTATAGAGATGAACCAAAGAGCATGTAACCTTCTCATTGATGCATATAAAGAGCCTAGTCAAAGCCAGTTGAATGTTGGTTTTCCTATTTGGGTTTCCAGGGTAATTGATGTCTCTGTGTGCATTGATTTTTCTGTGTGTTGTATGTTGTTATGTTAACTTTCATTTACATTTTATTGAAGCTACTCTTAGAATTTTAATGGCTACTATGAGGATTTTTAATAGCTATTGTCTTAGTTATTGAGATAAAAACTCAATTATCTTTGTATTGTGGAATTTTTTCTTCATATTTTAGTGTTTGATGGAAAATACATATTCTAATAGCTTTCTGTCCTCTGTTGTTGGGAGATTTGGGAGATGGGAAATAAATGGTTCCCATTATGGATTCGTTTCAATCAAATAAAGAGTTTCTCTCATATCTACAACGTGTAGACAAACTATGCACAACGCAGTTGCAAAGAACACACAGTGAAATTCTTCGTCGTTGAGTCTCAGGACTTACTGTGCAGTTCACAGACTGCGTGATTTACTGTGCGCTGTGATGATAACACTAAACAAAATAATTTCTTGATACCATGCTACTTTTTAACACATAAGCTCACAAACATAACAAACATTCAGAAACATGTCAACACACGAAATACTTTATATATATTATAAAATTTGGGCATTGTGCATGGATACAAAATACAAAACTACGTTGAGCTTCTGCTCCAACCACTTCTGAATGAACTTTTGTCAACTTGCAAAACTAGAGCTTGAGCTCTTAGACTTCTTCGACTCCTCACAATGGTTGCTGCTGCTAACTATCGACTATGTTCTCTTTCTTTTGTGTATATCGACTACTTACATATTTGGACATATATAGATGAAGATAAAGGCTTCTTGTAGAAACTAAACCGACTCAAGCAATAAAGACTACAATAAATACGACTGACTTCTATCTACTTAATAGAGCTCGAGAAAGATTAAAGATCAGCTCATAAATAACTCCCCTTCTTGCCGACTAACAAAACTGAGTTTGCATAAACATAGAGCTCACGAACTTGAAACTTGCATACTGACTAACTGACTGAGTCGACGGAGATGTAAAGCTCACCAACTTGTAATTAATATTTCCAACAATTTCTAATTATGTTTCCTCAAACTGTTGGTGTTTTTCTCTCTCTTGCAGGTTTCCCTCTCACTTCTTGAGCTAAATTTCAGTTTTTAATAAGGGTGATGAGTCAATCTTCATTTGGGAATAGCAACCAATGATGACTATCCTCACTGTTGGTTTACAACAGAGTTATGATAGGTTTTTCCATCTTAAAAAAATAACTATTAATGCATATTTGTTATAGGGATAGAGACTTTGTGCAATGGGAATGAAACACAAATAGGACTAAAATGTTTTAGAGTTTTGTTATCCTTCCCCTGAGTTGTTTTTCATATGTGTCAGACAAGGCCTTCTTCAACAGAGACATGAAACAAATATAAAAACTGGAGGATCAATGCAACACCATGAGGGAGATATTCGGCCTAGCGTATCATTAAAATTTACATAGTGAGCTAAGGGAGGAGCTCCACTAAATGAGATGGATTTTAAGCACACATTGTCATTGCAACGGGTGTCGATAGGGACATCATGCCCTTGGATTGATAGGCAAATAAAATGCAAACCCTTTTTGACCTATTTTAAACAAAGGCAAACAAAATAGGCAAAAGACTTTACCTTTGCAGATATAGTAGAAATCACCTTCCAGTCACAAAGTCAAGTATATTAGAGGAAATTTCAGGAACATTTGGAAATCTCAAGCTCTTTGTCTTTTCTGTCAACGAATCTCTCAAAATTATAGTGTGTTTTCATTGCTTTATCAAGTGCCCTACATTACTTTCTATGCATTTGGCTCTCCCTACAATAAGCAAAGAACGAACAGGTCGAGGGTAAAGCTATGGGAAAATGGAAGCATTAAGGAAACACCATATGGAGGTGATAAGACAACATCTTAATGAGTAGGAAGTTATAGGAGACAATGCTAATGATTTCCTTCCTTGTTTGCAGTTTTTGTGTGTACTCTTTGTGATTTGAATAGGATGCGAACAAGAACAATTGGTTAGGGGTAGCACCAACAAAGTTTAAGGTGACCAGTGATGAAGGATATTGGCTTGTTGGTGTGAAGAGCCTCAATATCATCATGATTGGTGTCTACCTTTGCATTTAATTTAATCATAAGTCATGTAACATCAAGGAGGAATATTATTGTAAAGAAAAAAATCATATATTAAAAAAATAAAACTTTCATGAGATCTCTTCCTACACAAATACAAAAAATAGAAGGTGAAATGAGCTTGGGGAAGGTTAACCTTCTGGTGATCCTCTCTATATCATCCAACCTCTTATATCCTATTTGTGTGTGAAAGAATTGATGCATAATAAAGAGCCTAGCTGAATCCAATTGAATGTTTGTTTTCCCATTTGGGTTTCCAGTAATTAATGTCACGGTGTGTATTGATTTTTCTCTGTGTGCTGTGTGTTAACTTGCATTTGTTGTATATTGAAGCTATTGTTAGCATTTTAATGGAACCTCTAGGTTTTTAATAACTATTATGCTAGTTATTGAGATACAAACTCAGTTATCTTTGTAGCATGGGAATTTTTCTTTATATTATAGTGTTTTCATGGAAAATACATTTTCTAAGAGTGTTAGCTCCTCCTCTGTTGGGATATTTAGGTGTTGGGATATGTAGGAGATGGAAAAAAATGGTTCACATTCTAGAGCTATTGCAATCAAATAAGGAGTTTCTAAATCGATTTCCTCAAACTGTTGATGCATTTCTCTCTCTTATAGGTAGCCTCACACTCCCTAAGTTAAATTTCATTTGTTGGTTGTGTTTCCACTCATCCACAAGTCATTCACACCCTCAGTGCCACCAAATTTGTTTGTTGGCTAGTGGTTTATCCATTTTCGTGGGTCATCCGACCTTTTATTAGTAAGACAAGAGCCTCTGCTATAATCTCATTTTTGGTTGAGTGAATTCCCTTTCAACTGGTTTGATTACTTTTTACTTGGGCGAATACAATCATAGTTGGTTGACTTACCTTCTTCGTGGGCGACTCCACTTATAGATGCTAGACTTCCTTTTTTCTAGGTGCCTAAACTCATAGCTGGGTCTATTCCCTTTTACTTGAGCAATTCAATTCAAGTTGGTCTGATTCGGAAAACTTGTCCTTTGGCTGGTTGAGTGTCCTCCATAGTCAGTTTGTGGTGAAAATAATGAAAGGAAGCATGAGAGGGAGAGTAAACATTATTACACAAACCAAAATTATGTTGAGCGATCTATTAAATGAAATAGAGTACATATAAATACATAAACTTTGTTTCAATATAAACAAACTACCTTAATCACACAATCTAATTTCTTGAGGAAATATCTCAACCTCACACCAATCTAGGAAGCATCTAGTTGGAGAGAAACTCCCAAATCTAACTAGTTCCAACAACTTCCCAAACACTAGGAAACAAACTCTACGTAGAGATGAACTCTACCTAATTATGAAAAATAATCATAATAAGCACTAATATAATCACACCTAAGACAAGTGAGAGTTACATATTTCAACACTCCCCCTTAATGACTACTTGTCTTTACCATCGTCAAGTCATGTCTTCATCATTGTGCTCTGAATAGAAGCACCTCTTGATCAACAAATTCTATGTCAGGTCCAACTTGATACTTTCTCTTCGTACCTCGATCATGCATCATCAAACTGCCAAAGTCCATATAAAAATCAATACATCTACCGAGATACATGGTTACCATCCGCTATACTCACCATTTCTCTAGGAATCATTTTCACCTACATAGGTAGATATTAGCTACACACTCAAACTTTTCAAGGACCACTACATAGAACACGACAATACAAACTCACTACAACTATAATGTGTGAGTCATATTATTCAACATTCCACTCAAAATTTTAGCTTCATTTGTTTGCCATCTTGTTACTTTCGCTACTGCCATCTTCATTGTTGCCTCAACACAGTCACGAGCTTCCTTTTAACCAGAATTTCTTCACTATGAGCATCATCCTCAAAATTCCTCTTCTTCTTCTTTTATAATTACATACAATTGATCATTGATGTCCATATAAAAAAAAATCCATATACCGAGATACATGGATACCATCTAATGTACTCACTAGTATTTTAAGAATCCTTTTCACCTACATGGTTCATCCACAGACTAAAAAATCTATTGAATAAAACTAAATATTTACAATAGGTTGTGACTCCATTATATAGAGTTCACAAGTTGTTATCAGATTTTCAATATAGAAGGAGAGGTTGAGAGAATATCTCAACCATACAACAAACTAGGAGAAAATACAGCTAACTAACAACTCATCTAACAACTTCCTAATGAATAGGATTTAAGATAAACATTAATTCTAACCCCCCCACCCCCCCCCTCTTAATGTTTATCTCTAATCTTCTTACGCTGTTTTTTGTTGTCTTGGGATTCATTTGATTATTTCCTCATCTTTTGTTATCTTCATCCTTTGGCTTGCATCATCTTCAACTTTTTTCTTTCATATGACTAGGTTTCAGTATGTTGCTTCATTTTACTGGATTCACCTCATCATAAATCACCTAAGATTTTGCACCTTACCCCTAACCCTTAGATTTCTCAAGTGGTTTCAAATGATCATGAATCATCGTTTCAAGTGGTTTCTAGCTGATCATAAACTTCACATGCAAGTGGTTTTGACTGACCATTAACCTCGCACACAAAAATGGTTTGACTGACCATGACCATCATTATGGGGACACTGATTTACAATGCACACACTCACTTGGGCTTTAAAATTATCATCCACCATGAAGAATCTTTTGTCTTCTTTCTCCTATGGAGTGGTTCACATACTAAGCATCTTTGTCTTCGTCATTAGTTTGATTGTTTTGGATCTCTGTGTTTTACCTCACTTGTCATTTGTTAGAGTATCTGATTCAAACAAGATAACTATACCAATATTGAGTTATCTAAGTTCAATAAGATTCAATACATTTTCTAAGACACCAACACATAAAAAAAATAAAATTCACATTACCAAAGAACCTAATTTATTTTCACCATCTTGGTCACATATGTCATAGCTACCAATACACTAGCCACCACCTATCAAGATAAAAAAATTATGTTTCCTGGACTACTATAATGAAACCAAATTTATCTTACCATCACTCCCTTATCACCAACATGCAACATTTTATCCAAGGAACTCTTTCATTACAAGCTTCGACCTCACCACTTCCATGGCACTCTCGCTGACAGTTCTCATGAAACACTAATTAAGTACGATATTTGTGACACAATCCAATGCCACCTCCTGCTACTTTGCAATCACAATGATCTCCTCCAAAAACCCAACCACTCCACATTTGACCACGATAAGCACAACCCATGACATGATTAAATATAATCATCCATTCAATTTGTTGGTCTCAAATTTCACAAAGTGAAGATGACCAACCATAATGGGAAAGACACGATTTTTGTTAGGGACCTAATCTCTCGCGTAGGTAGAATAATATATTTCCATGTAATAAAGGTCAATATTAATAATGCCTAGCAATAAGGAAGAATAAGTCAAATGTAATAAGACCTAATAGAAGCTTCCGCTTCTAGAAGGATCTTCCTCTAGATTGTTCTTTTGAATAGACATATTTAGTATAAATAGGAGTAGAGGGTATGAGAATTTTTGTCTTGGATATCACTGTAATAGAGCTCTGCTCTGCTGAAGGTTTCCCCCTCGAAGAGGCAAGTGAACATTGCTCTCAGTAATCAAAGTGCTCTTCTGGTGCTATTCTGGTATTATTCTGGTATTGTTCTAGTTATATCATTATTTATCTGCCAATTTCTGGTTAATTATTTTTGTTCTGCATACTATTTTATATCTGGAATATTACAAGTGGTATCAAAACACCTTCCTCGACAAAAAATTGTGGGTTAAATTTTTTTCCAGGGTAGATACGTATTTCGACATCTTAAAGCTACAAATATCTGTCGTTACACGCATAAATCCATGGTTGAGGATTCATACACGCAAGAATTACAAGTGGTACTTAAGAGCACATCTGTTGGCCACCCTTGTAACCCCTGTTGGTACCCCTTCGAGTGGTAGCACATCAGAAAATACTTGTATATGGATCTGCCTAGATCTCCTGAAGCCCTCCATAGATAAACCGATCGACCGCCTGACTGCTATAGTGCCACCGAGAACAACACTTAGTAAGATACTCTCTATTACTTGGGTAGTCGGGTAGTATGGCTAAGGGTACGGTCTAGCCTCCTGATCCGGATTATTTTTGGCACGAAATGAGATTGGAGATATAATAAAGAAATGCATAGAGATATCGCAGATATTCAATAATATAACAGAAACGTATCGGAGATGCAACCATAAACACAGATATATAGTAATACACGATTTCTATTAATGAAAGAAATGTACAGAGACTGTAAAAATACAGAGTGAAAGGCTCGCTAAAATGGTGGCAGCTTATCTCTGAGAAGAGATGTGACGGCTACTCGCATTCGCAAGAAGATGATTACAATGAGGCTCTGACGGCCTTTTTACAATAAGTAGGAATTCCAAAAACCCTAGACATCCAAAAACCTAACCCTGGGAGATGAAGCGCCAAAAGTCATGTGGGCCCCGTTTGGGTAAGTGAGTACATCAACTTCCCGG
>SNQJ01S0095739.1:31763-52087 GCA_010110895.2 Picea sitchensis
CTGGGAGATGAAGCGCCAAAAGTCATGTGGGCCCCGTTTGGGTAAGTGAGTACATCAACTTCCCGGGGTCGTAACTTTTGCATACGATCTCTGTTTTAGGTGTGTGATAGCTCGTTGGAAAGGTATCGTTGAGGAGATTCATTTTGGGGAATCAATCATGCCTTTGACTATCATTGAGAACCTCGATCTCAAAAAACCTTCATTTGGGCCCTCAAAATGGCCCCGGAAGTTAAAACCCACTAAAAATAGTAAATTGTCAAAATTGCCAGAAAGTCATTTTGAGCCATTTGGAAAAGGTGGGTGGCCACCGATATCCACCTGGATCACCTCCTTAGTCGGTGCCCTGAGATATTGGGTCGAGTACTACTGTTGGACCCCACACGTATATGAGAGAGCTATAACACAGGGAAAACCCTTGTTTGTAGAACCCTTGAATACCCTAACCCTTGGGATGGAAACAAAAACATAACATACATGATCTATTGCTGCGCAACCGTGTCTCCTACATTCGGGTTGCGAAATTACTACACATTTCTTCCTGTTAAGCATTTGGGCATTTCGTTGTTGCATTATTCTTCAGATCAAAGTATAACTCCGCAGGAGTAAAAAAAAATAAAAATTTGGATCTAGTTGGAACCATTATTTCAGACCTATCCCATTGGATTCCTCTCTTCGCCCTTATCGTAGTCATACCTATCATTTTCAGCAAATTGTTTTTCTCGTGGACTTGACCCCTTTCCAACACCCTTGTTTGAGCTTTACCTCATTGGATTCCCCTCGTCGCCCTGATCATTGTGATACACTTCACCCATAACCCATTTTCTGTGTGTTCCCACCCACTCCTTTTTCGTTTTGCATCTTCATCATGGCCGACACCCGTAGCCAAGACTTGGAATCTCGCTTCAATTACTTGCACTCTAATTTCACAAAAACCCAACAAGAAGTGAGACAACTTAGTGCCAATGTTTCCACCATCAATAAAAGCATGCTTTCCTCCATCGACGCTGAAATAGAGGATATCAAACAAGACCTCTCTACCCATCTTGAATTCTTCAATACCTAGCTTGCCTCCTTCACTATGATGATCTACACCAAGTTGCATATCCCTACAGATCTTATCTCATCTAACCCACCTTTGCAACACAAAGGTGAAACTTCCTCTCATTCCCAGAATTATCAGCCCCATCACTTTTAGTGTGACCTACGTCTTCTGCGTGTGGATGTGACCAAATTTGATGGCTCAGATCCCAATGGCTGGGTAACTCAAATGGACCATTATTTCTCTTTGTATGGCATTACAGAAGAGTTGGCCAAACTTCGATATGGTGTTCTCCATCTAGATCAAGAACGTTGGCAATGGTGGCAATGGAGAAAAAATGCACGCCAAGGGTATGTGGCTTGGACACAATTTGTGGCAGAGCTTTATGAACACTTTGACACTGACACCAACCATTTAGGCCATTTGACAAAGTTGAAACAATTTGGCATAGTGGAAGAATTTATAGTCTCTTTTGAGTGATTGGATTTTCGTACATAGGGCATGTCTGATGCTTTTTTTCGAGAATGTTTTATTAGTGGCCTCAAGGATGAGATTCATGCCCATGTTCTCATGGCTTGGCCTCAGATTTGGGTGGACGCTACTAATAGTTATAAGGAAGCGCAATAGGTTGTCTCTTCTCAAAACTGAAAACCCTCCTTTATTCCTCACACTAAAATAGTCAATCCCACTTCTCCTTCTACTCCACTAAAGATCCAGAAATTGACCAGGGCAGAAATGGTTGCACTCCAACTCAAAGGCCTTTGTTATAATTGTGATGACAAATATTTCCCTAGGCACAAGTGTAAGGAACAAAATATTTTTATGGCCATCTCGAAGGATGTTTCAGAAGATGATGTTGAGGCTCCCCTTGTGGCCGCGTCACATGAACCCACTGGAATGTCCCCTCCCTCCGACCCTCCCAAAGTCAAACCAGTCATTTCCCTGAATTCTCTCACTGGATTCTCTGCTCCACAAACCCTCAATCTAATTGGTTACATTAAACATCAAAAGGTCATCATTCTTGTTGATAGTGGAAGCACCCATAATTTTATTCATCGCCACATTGCCCAAGAAACTAATTGCTATATTCGTGCTGTTAATAGTTTTCAAATCATGATTGCCAATGGTGGGTCCATGAAATGTGGAGGGAATTGTGAAAATGTGTGTCTCCAAATTGGTTAGTACCACATGAAATCTCATATGTTTTCTATCGACATGGGCGGTTGTGACATTGTATTGGGTGCAGAAAGTCTAAGGACTTTGGGTCCCATTCTCATGCATTTTAAGGAATCAACCATGTAATTCAACCAGGAGGGCCAATAATATAAGTTCCAAGGCATCACCTTCGGTTCCCCGGAGATCATCAGTTCCCATCACATGGAAAATCTGCTCAAAAAAGGTCATTCAGGCATTATTGCACAACTCCATGCCATTCAAGCCATTGAGACACCCTTTGTGCCGTAGGACCTCCAATCCATCCTCTTTAAACATCAAGTGGTTTTTTCCACTCCCCAGGGACTCCCTCCTTCCCGTGGTGTTCATGATCATTCCATTCCCTTTTTCCTTGCAATATTCATCCCTATCGTCATCCCTTTTCCCAAAAAAATGAAATTGAGAAAATTGTTCAAGAATTGATCAACGTAGGTGTTATCCGTCCTAGTATGAGCCCCTACTCTTCTTCTGTGGTCATGGTCCTTAAGAAAGAAGGTTTTTGGTGCATGTGTCCTGACTTCCGTGCCCTCAACAAACTCACCATTAAAGACAAATTTCCTATTCCTGTCATTGATGACCTCTTGGATGAATTGAGTGGTGCCCATTTCTTTACTAAACTTGATCTTCGTTCTGGATACGACTAGATACGTATGAATGAGGTAGAGATTCCTAATACTGCATTTTGAACTCATGCGGTCCACTATGAGTTTTTGGTCATGCCCTTTGGCTTGTGTAATGCTCCCTCCACTTTCCAAAGCCTCATGAATCATGTCTTCCGTCATTTTGTCTTAGTTTTCTTTGATGATATCCTCATCTATAGTAAAACCTGTACAACCCATCTTTCTCATGTGGATCGAGTTCTTTGTCTACTGTCTCAGCACCAACTTTTCCTCAAACAATCTAAATGTGCTTTTGGCGCCTCAAAAGTTGAGTACTTGGGTCGTGTTGTTGGCAAGGACAATGTCAAGGTGGATCCTAAAAAGATTGAAGCTATGCAATATTGACCTCACCCAAAGACTCTCAAAACATTGTGTGGATTTATAGGTTTAACCGGTTACTATCGCAAGTTTGTTAAGAATTATGGAAAGATTGCAGCACCTCTCACTGCTCTCCTTAAAAATATGTTTTCACTTGGACTCCCGAAGCTGCTCAGGCCTTTCAAACCTTGAAGATGGTCATCTGCACCACTCCAGTCCTGACCCTTCCTGATTTCACAAAGACCTTTGTCCTAGAATGTGATTCTTTCGAGAAAGGAATTGGAGCAATCCTTATGCAAGAGGGTCGACCTTTGGCCTTAACCAACAAATAACTGTCAGAGCAAAATTTGGGAAAATCAATATATGAAAAGGAAATGTTGGTTATTCTGCATGAAATGGATCTTTGGCACCCTTATCTATTGGGGCAACGCTTCCAAATTAAGACAGATCATCAAAGCCTCAAGTATTTTCTGGAACAACGCATTTCCTCCCCAGAGAAACAAAAATGAGTGACTAAGCTCTTTGGATATGATTATGAGATCATTTATAAGAAAGGAAAAGACAATGTGGTTGCTGATGCACTTTCTAGAAAATATGAACATGAAGGGTCCCTTTTTCCCTCTCCTTCATTGTACCAGATTGGCTCCAAGTTGTTCACCAGGAATGGCTACACGATCCCAAAATTTCGCATCTGATACAACAATTGTAGGCCAATTCTCCAGTTTCCCCAGGGTACTCTTGACACAATGATGATCTTCGATACAAAGGACGTTTGTATTTAAGTAAATAGTCAAAAATTAAATCCACGGTACTTTCTGAGCTTCATGCTACACCCACCGCTGGGCACTTAGGTTTACCAAAACATATGACTGGATAAAACATTATTTTTTCTATGATGGTATGAAACATGACGTTCACAATTTTGTGGCAGAATGTGATGTTTTCAATGCAACAAGGGAGAAACAATCAAAGCTCCTGGCACACTACAACCACTTCCAATTCCACCTGCTATTTGGAGGGATATCTCTATGGATTTTATTGTAGGCTTACCTAAATCGAGAAACAAATCAGTCATCATGGTGGTAATTGATCGTCTTTCCAAGTATGCTCATTGTTGTGCTCTTCAACACCCATTTACAGCCTCCACTGTGGATCAAAGTTTCATGGATCAGGTCTTCAAGCTTCATGGCATGCCTCATTCTATTGTTTCTGATCGCGACCCCACTTTCACCAACAATTTTTGGCAAGAATTGTTCAAGATACAAGGTACCCAATTGCATCTCATCGCATCTTATCATCCCCAGAATGATGGTCAAACTAAAGTTGTCAACAAGTGTTTGGAAACATATTTGAGGTGTGTTATCACCGAAAAATCGTCCGCAACATTACACACAACGGTTGAAGAAAGACATCAATTATAGCAGCAATTAGTACACCTAAAACACCAAAATCCATCAAAAAGGCATAAAACTATACACTTGGCTCAAAAATCAAAGTGCGCAAATTCACCAAAGGAAGCACGAGCACTGTGCATAGAATGCGTAGGTTAACACAACCTTAAGCACGCACTGTGCACAGAATGCGCAAAATGAGCGACTGTCTACGAGAAAAGATGCACACTTCTCATGAATGATGTATTTATGAATCTTGTCATCCTCTCAACCACTTCCAGTCCGACCCCCAACATGATTTGACACTTAGATCTGAGCAAAATCTAGCTTGTAGGATGGTTAAGGGCTAGGAAGTGCCCTAAAAGGCCCCTTGTTCACACAATGAACCAGTTGTATCTTGCCATGAATGGTCACTATAAATATGTGCCATGGGTGTGCTAAAAAACAAGAACTTGAAGGTATTGTTACGCTGCAAGAATTCTTCTTGGAGAATCCTCTTTTCTCTTTGAATCATTCAAGGATTATAGCAAGGGCCATTTCACTCACCTCTTGAGAGGATTGGCATTGTATTTCTTCATCATTTTCACTTGCCATTGTATGAAGAGAAGAGCTCTCTATTAGGGAACTTAAGAGCCCTCCCAAGGAGGAAGAGGGGATTTATAAATCCCTTCCTTTCTGTACGGTGCTAGCCTATCAATACATTGATCCATTGGTAGCTATATGATTGTCATTTTTTGTTTTCATGATTCTAGTTCTTGCAAGCTTCTCTAACATCTATTTCTTTTTCTTTTTATTTCTATTTCCTTGTTTCATGTGTATTTGGTTATCTAATCAACTCACAAACCTTTGTCCTGTTTAGCTAACTTAACTAGGCAAGCAAGTGTTGTGTTTTTTCTCACCCATGTGGCAAAATCAACACAACAGATTGATGACCATACTGGGGATTGCGAATAAATTCCTCCCTATTTAAGTCTCGAGAGCACTTCTTTCTAATTGTTTGGATATGCAGGTACCAAACTGGCCTAAGCCAACCTTCCAAAGTCAGAATTCATATCCAAGGAAAAAGAATTTCATTTGGAAATTTCTTTCCTAACGCGTGACAGGTAGTGCACGGCTTTCGAGGCACACAGACGCGAAATCTGCGCTCTATGCGCGCAATATCTTTCGTAAACCTGCACATTGTGCACATTATGCGCCCTTAGCATGACTGACAGAACTACAACCCGCGCACAAGTTTAGTTTTTGGCAAATTGTAAAGGTTTTGTGGGTGGTTTGAGGGCCCCTTGTCTTCAGATTTTAATTTCCTGCACTTTGTAAAGCAATCTCACTTCACTTAGAGTCCTTTCTCACAAGGAAGGTTAGCTAACATAAACACATAGGGGTAAAAAGAATCACAATTTTTCTCTTTGCTTTGTTGCCACATGGATGGCTCATTTGGCATTTAAAACTTTGAGTTAAATTTATTGTTTTTTCAAAATACAATCAGTTAATTTGGGACTAGAAATAAATTTTAAACTCCCAAGTATGCTCTTCCCCCGCACCCAAGTGTGATCTCGGGAATAAAAAAAAGGTGGTTGAAAGGAAATTTCATCTCCCTTAAAAATCATTAGGAGGGGACAAAACCCCCCTAGGGTACTGTTGATGGGTCCTAGATCCCTTGATTCAACAGTAGGAACCAAACTCGCCACCGAGGCCCAATTAGACTCTGCAGTGTTTAATAGTGGAATGGTTCTCCAGATCTTGCGATTTGGCCAATTTATCAATGGGTTTTATGTTTTCTTGTGAAGGCTCTTCCTTCAGTTTGGACTATCTCTTTTTGTATTTTCTCTTGGGTGGGACTGACATGAGATGTAAGCCGGTATAAACCAACTTGGCAGCAAAACAGGATTAAGTTCTAACTACTGGGGAAGAGTCTGAGCTTGAGATAACCCGCTACTCAAGTATGCAAACGAAAATTTTATACCACAAGCCTAGTACTAATACAATAATCATGCGAGCATCCAATTAATTTCTAAGAAACTAATTATCAGAAAGAAAACACATATGCGATAAGATAATGGCAAGCAAAATAATTCACCTACACTAATCATCTGTCACATGATAACACAATGATTCATCTTCATCATTAAAGTAAAGAACAACAAAATATTGCACCAGATAACTTGATAATAGATTAAATAGCCCTTACTCATTACAACATCATTCATGAAATGAGATAGGAAATAGTTCTTCTCCATGTCTAATCACACATGCATTTGATGAAAATAACTTGTCTCTGGTCTAGAAGGACTTCTCAATTCAAAGCAGCTTCAAAATAATTCTTAACAACCAGAAAGAAAGAGTTCTTGCAACAACCATCGACCCCTAACTAATTGGTCAATGTTCTTATTTATAATATAAAATTCAACTGAAAATAACGACTAAGTGCAGTTTAAAAAAACAAAATTCACCACGTGGTGTCATCTTCTAACAGTTTCTTTAACAATCAACTCAAGATCTCACTTGAAAGGGTGGCTTTTCTCATACTCCGACCAACTGATAAACAACTCTTCATAGGTTTGGGCCCATGGAAATCTGTTTTGTTCCATCGGAGCCGCGTGAATTCCTCTGATGTCCATCGCATGCATCTGGTACTTCACCAGACTGGTGTTTAGCAGTTGTAGCACAATTTGAGCTCTAATTGGATGTTCCATAAATCATTGCACTTGCCCTGGCACTGTGTCGGTCATCTTCGCTAGCTCTTCGGTCCATAGTGAGTCTTGTTTGGTATGCAACTCGACTACGTCGCACAAATCGATAAAGTTGTCGGTGGTGCCGAACTCGGGGAGTCCAATATCCTTCATTGCTTCGTTGTTCTTTGGACAATGGCTTTCCTCTTTTGGTGGTAGGTTTCTTCGGAGGCATTGTCCTTGCAACCGAAAATGATCCTTTAGGCATGTGTACAGAATAACGTTGGATAAAAAACGTATGAAATGAAGCGTAAAACATCCATAAGCTAGTACATACCTGTAACGCTTGCTAAAATTGTTGTTTAATACTCACTAAACCTTGGAAGCTTTCTCCAGATCCCTCGCCTCGCTCCTCTGGATGATTCAAATTTCTTTGTGCACAAGATAAGCTTGTTTACGATGACTCAAAAAGAATATAATGGGAGAGATCCTACCAGTCATATCAACCATTTAATACGAGTAATGGGTGAGATTCAAAGCAACCTACCGCCAGATCTTTGCAAATAAATTCTATGTGGGTTGACGGTGGAGGTGCAGAGGGAAAAACATTATATCGACATGCTCAAATGGTCCTTTTGATTTGCGCATGAATTAGCAACTAATGCGGGATCCTGGAATTAATTAACCTTTTAAATGTGTCGTATCTAGCGTATCTCAGAGCTAAAAATGTTCCATCACGTCACATTTCTTAGTGGACCGATTGGGAATCAGTGATATCCTTACGTGTGTTTCCGTTGGTATCCTCCTGAGAAAACTTTCGACGCCGACGAGTTTCATCGTACGATGCTGACGTAGAAAAATTGGTTCGGGATGCAGCGTGTGTCTTGGGAGCTAGTAACGATTCAAGGGACAACTATATCGTATGTCTAATCACTTGGGCAATGACAAATGGAAACATGGGACAGGCGGTTTGATAGCGTGTCTCAATCGGGTTGGGGTCTTTCAACAAGACGCGAGCGATAACATAAACCTCAGGAAGCCGATGCCAAAAAGTATTAGGATCAACGATCGGGGGGAGGGGATGAACTTATCATGCCCTTTAATAGCCCTGCCTTCTCAAAACTTGCTGATGCCAAAAGTTATCGGGGATCGGCCTCTAGGGATAGTTCTGTTGTGTTCAGTGTCCTTGAAATCTCTCGATACCGAAAATGTTTTGGAAGTCGGCGATCGGTGATATCATTTCATTCTTCGTGCAACGCCTATTCTTTTCGCTCCTTACCGACACCGATGAGAATCAGTCGTTGGAAATATCCTTGCGTGATGCTTGTTGCGTAATAAAAAATCCCGTCTGTCGACACCGATGATGATCGATGCTCGGCTACCTTGGTTCTCTCGAGCAATTTTTTGTCACCTCTAATTCTTTCCCGATGTCGAATTTATTAAGCGCGTTGGGGAAAAGTTTCGAGTGTCGATTCTTTAATCAAATGTTAGTCTTTTTTAAGTTATGGTGATTTTCACATGTTCAAGAAAAATTTTAAGGACTTAAATGAGATACGAGATGACAATCAAGGGCAATGATTTTCATACTGAAGTAGAATTGGACATTGCAAGAGATCAAGTGGTACCCAAAAAGTAAAATTTGACATAGGCTTTCTAGGGTGTGTTGAGTGCTCAAAAAATGGTGACTTACTGGGAAAAAGCAGAATCTCTGTTCCTCCTTCAGGGCTCGGCTGATACAGAAGTGGGTGGAGAACTTAACTGGTTTTGAATTAGAGCCTCTTTTACCTTTGGATTTGAAATTCTCCGGTTGACACTTCCGGGCCTGCCCATGGGGTTTAAACCTTTACTCTTCCTTCATTTCCTATAATCTTGACTCATGCCCCTTTTTACAAAAGTCTAGTAAAGTATTCACTGGAAGGAAGCCTTTAGTTACCTCTACTCACTTGCTTCGGTGTTGCTCTACTGCCAGCGAGTGTCCATAGCCCTGGCGGAGTCACCCCGACATCACAGACCTTGCTCCACTACCAGTGAGTGTCCATAGCCCCGACGAACATATCTGCATACCCTCTCCCACTGTTCACTCTTTGATGATGTCAACATTATTTCGGCTTGATGCCCTGAGCAAGTGGGAGAGGATGATGTCTGTTTATTTTGAAAAGTGAGACGGTTAAGGTGAATTCTTTGCTAGCTTTGTGTTCAGGGTTCATGTAGTCCTTTCCATCTTTCCTTCTTTCCTCAAGGTCTTACCAACCACTAAGTAGAGACTTCTGACATTTCTCCGAAGTTGTTCATCTGCACATGTTAGATAGAGGACTCCTCAAAGCAACTGCAAGTTCCTCAACGCTTCTTGTTTTTTTGTTTTTGAGCGATGAGTTAGGAAAAGAGTCCTCTATGTCGCATGATTTGAGGTCAACCATTATCTTGCTGAAGAAAATATTTCAAAGCACAAAAGTCTAGAAAGAAAAAGAAAACAACAAAAATGTGTTTCACAATCATGAAAACACTCATACAAACATAAACATTTTTTTTTTGTTTTATTGGAAATATTGTTTTAGGGCTTGGCCATTTACTGGGAGGGCATCAGGTTCCCCCCTCAGATTCTGCAACCGATAAGTTCCTATCCCAATCTTCTCAACCACCTGGAAAGGCTCGAGACATAAGTTTTGAAACTTAGAATGTTTATGTTTAGGCTCGTTTGTTCTGTCCTACTTTAGGACTAAGTCTCCTACTTCAAAGTTCTTCTCTTTAGCCTTATGCTTATCAAACCATATTTTTACTAATTGTTGGTGAGATAGGAATTTTGAATTAGTCTTTTCTCTCTCTTTTTCTAGCATGAGCAAAGTGCCAATCCTTTGTTGTATGACCGATGAAGGTTCCTCGCTAGAATCTTGGGCTAGTTGAAGGGATGGAAGATAAAGCCCATTTGGGAGAATGGATTCCTTCTTGTAAACCAGAAAGTACAGGGAATTTCCTATAGCTTCCTTGGGTGTGACCCTATTGGCCCATAAGGCATTATGAAGTAGATTATGCCAATTTCTCTGGATGTCTGCAACCGTCTTCTTTAATATTCTTACTAGGTTCTTATTAGTCAATTTTTCCACTCCATTTCCCTATCGATAATAATTTGTAGAGTACCTAATTATGATTGCTTTGTCCAAAGAAAACTCTGTCAATCAGGTGGAAGAAAAATAAGCTGCATTATCAAAAACCCAGACAGAAGGGACACCAAACCTTGTGATTATCTATTTCTCTATGAATTGGATCACCACCTTCTCATTTACATGGGTCAGAGGAGTATCCTCTGCCCATTTCGTGAAGTAATCAGTAGCAGTAATAATATACTTATGTTGTTTTGAAGAGCTTGGTGTAATTTATCCTATGATATATAACCCCCATTGCTCGAAAGGCCTAGAGACAGTCACGAGTTGGAGTGGGACTGCTGCTCTCTTTTCTCTCCCGGTCCTCATTTGACAAACTTTATGATTTCTAGTGTATGTGTGAGCGTCTTTGAACAAGGTGGGCCAATAATAACCAACTATCAGTATCTTATGAGTGGTGGTGTTTCCTGCGAAATGTCCACCGGCAAGGCCATCATGGAGCTCTTTCATACCTTTGTCTGCATCTTCATGTTTGAGACATATTAATAGTACCCCATCATAATTAATCCAGAAGAGTACCAAATTTATGAGGCGATATTGCGTAGATTTTAACCTGAGAGCTCTCCTTTCCCTAGGGTTGAGATTTTTTGGACAGGTCCCATGGTGTAGGAGATAAGTTAGCTTCTCTTACCAAGAATCTCTTCCTGGGGAGATGTATGAAACTTCGCCACACCATAATGCCATTTCATTCTCCCATCCAGAATCTTCATTTACTTGGTCTTGGGCTTCGGCTGCAAGTTTACATAACCCTTTCCCTTTAACTAGTTTGGCAGGTTTTATATCTAGATCAAATTCTTGAACTATTGCCATCTAGTTCCCTCTTCTTTCTCCCATCTCCTGTTGAGTGAACAAGGATCGGACCGCAGGGTGAGGCATAATCACTTTGGTGTGGTTCTTGAGGATGTAAGACCTGAAGTTCTTTACTACCATATATATTGCATAAGCCTATTTATCTACGGTAGGATAATTTAGTTCTGCTCCTTGGAGGTTTGTGCTCATGAACGACACTGAGGCCTCATTGTTGTCATCATCCTTCTGATTCAAGACCGCAGCTAACGATTGGTCAGAGGCGAAAGTATAGAGGAAGAAATCTCTATTGAAATCGAGACTTCGTAACATCGGGGCTTGAAATATAGTAGTTTTGATGTTGCTGAAATTATCCTTTCATTCATCATCCCACTTAAATTTGACATCTTTGCGAATCATCTTTTGTAAGGGTTTGATATTTTCAGCGAAATCGGGAGTAAATTTCCTCACAAAATTGATTTGTCCAAAGAAGGACTGCATAGCTTTCTTGTTGTGAGGCAACTGGAGTTGAGGTATGGATTTAATCCTTTCTGGGTTTATGTGAATGCCTGCTTGAGATATAATTTGGTCTAGCATCTTACCTTCCTCAACTCTGAAAATATTTTTCTTAGGATTTAAGGATATACCGTACTTCCCACACCTTTCGAAAATCTGAGTTAAGTGTTGGATGTGCTCTTCTCTGTTCTTTGAATACACATTTACGTCATCTAGATACACTACCACACACTTGTTGATTAGTCCCCGAAATGCTACGTCCATAGCCCTTTGGAAGGTCTCTCCTGCATTAATTAACCCAAAAGGCATGCGTTTATAAGTGAATGTTCCCCATTTGGTTTGGAAGGAAGTTTTCAAATGATCTTCCTCTGAAACCAGAACTTGGTTATAGCCTGAGAAACCGTCCATTAGAGAGAAAATCTCTGAGCTAAACACGGTCTGTAGGAGTTTCTCCATTGGCAGGACTAGGTAATTGTCTTTTTCTGAAGCTCTGTTGAGGTTTCTAAAATCTACGCATAAGTGGATATCCCTCGACTTTTTCCTTACTGGAACCAAATTTTCTACCCACACGGAATGCCTAACCTGGAAGATGATTTTGGCATCCAAAAGTTTCTTCAATTCCAGATACATGAGAGGTTCCAAGGATGGGTGATACTTTCAAAGCTTCTGTTGGAAGGGTTTTACCTAAGGTTTTAACGGGATAGTGTGCTGAAAGATGTGGGTATCATACGTTTTCAGATCTCGATAGGACCATGAAAAGACATCTTGATATTGTTTGAATAGTTTGAGATAATCCTTTCTTTCCTCTTTAGATATAGTCTTACCAAGATTTATGTTTTTTGGGTTTTTCGGGGTCCCGAGATTGATAGTTTCATGCAGGGGACAAGAGCTACCAATATTTGCATTTTTAGGCCCCTTAAATTGCTCTTTTAGGTCAAACAGATTTTCCAAATTAGCTATCCCTTTCAGGATTGTGTGAGACTTCGATTTGTCAATAGTTTTACTTGTCTGAGGATCAGTTTCTTTCGATTGCTTCTGGAATATTTTATCGTCACTAGCTAGATCTTTGAAATTGTCTTGGTTGGTAAGGAAGTTTATGATCTGCTCATCTCCTTCAAATACTTTCCAATTAGAATGTTGTTAGTCATCGATGGTTTGTAGAGCAGTTCCACAGTGAATCGGGAGGCTTCATAATCCTCTAGGGGTGACAACCTTGAAGCAGCTGTGGCTAGGGAATTAACAAGAATATTCTTTTCTCTGGGAATCGTGGTGATATTGAAAGCCTTAAAATGCTCTATCAACCTATGCACTTCATGCTGATAATTATTTAGGTGCGAGGAATTGCAATGTATAGTATTTCTTACTTGTCTAACCATAATCTCAGAATCTTTGAAAACCTTCAATCCTTTGACATTTAAGTCTAAGGATTTATTTAATCCTTGCACTAGAGCTTCATATTCGGTAGTGTTGTTCGTACATTCAAATTCTAGCCTACATGATAGGAAATGACGTTTACCTTTAGGATCAATGAGGATGCACCCTGCCCCTGACCCTTCTTATGATTTGGATCCATCAAAATATAAGGTCCAACATTGTGGGAAAGGTGTGTAGGCTTCCCATTCCCCATTACTTTCCTTTTCTCCCATTCCTAGCTCTGAGTTTTCTGACACAAGTTCTTGGCAAAAGAGGGTTTCCTCTGTCGATATCGACAATTTCTCTTGAAACACCATTTCAGATTTCTGGATGAGAGAGACATCAGATAAGAGAGGGGAAAAGTTCTCGAAGTAGGAGTCACAGGAATAATTTCCTAGCAAAGGGAAATCTGTCGATGAGGGTTCGTTCAAGGTTTCTAGGCCAGTGACGGTATGTTTCAGATACCTTTCCCTATCGATTCTGATCATATTTTTGTACCCCTTCAGTGGTATCCAAAGGTGAGCCCAGTCTATACTAAAGTGTTCGTTCAACTTTTCAGACCAGTCTTGGCTCAACAATAGTTCATAAGCTTATGGGATATCTAATACAATGATGTCGATCACTTGCACAAACTTGGGATGTGTCACTATTCTGATCATTACATCTTTGAGTTCCCCCATGATCTTGACCTGGGTTCTGTCTAGTTGTATTACATGTTTATCGCTCTTGAGAGAAACAACATTTATTTTTTTGTAAATAGATAAGGGCATGACGTTGGAAGATGCTCCCAAATCTACCAAGCAGTTGTGGAGGTTCCTATTGAAAACCTCAAATGTCAGAAGGAGGGGTGGGACAAAAGGTTTTCCCTTCTTCTCTTTCGAGCAGGTGTTTACCGTTGGTTTAATCACCAAAACTGTGGGAAATAGATTTCTTTCCTAACCATTACTAGTCGCGGGGTTTTCTACTGAGTTCAAGGCTTATAGCAGAAAGTCCTTCTGTTGAGGGATCTTGCAAATGTCCATGATGGATATATTAGCCTTCAAATTCTTCAATCTTCAACTATGTTGTAATCTAGTTTGGGTGATTCTTGGGTGTGGATTATTATAGGGTTTTTACTGGGAGAAAAAGGTGCTTTCGAGTGATCTGAGGTTGTCTTACTCCTCGAAGTTTGGGTGGCAACGATATCTTTTGAGACAGGTGGACCTTTACTTCACATTTGCACAACCGAGACTTCTATGGGTTGTTCTTGATATTCAAACAGGTCATCGGATGACATAATCAGGTCGGGATCCCATATCAGTATGGTTGTATCTTGTGGTGGATCAATCTCTTCCTAGTCAGCAATATTCACTACTTAACCGCTTGGTTGTTCGGTTAGGGAAGCTTCATATAGAAACTGATTGCCCATCAAATTCATGGCATGCACCCATTTAGGGCAGTCTCTTTTAGAGTGGTTTTCCTAGTGATAAGTACAAAACGAATCAGATGCCACATTCCCTAGATCGATATTCAAGTTAGTTGGGGGAGGTTCAATTGCTTTGAACGGTGGGTTCCTTTTAAAGAAAGGCTTATAGGGCCTTTGGCCTTGGTTTCCCTCTCCTGCATTTCTCTTCATGTCTATGATCTTGTTTGATAATTTATTAACCATGTGTTGTAGGTCCTCTATGTCTCCATTAACCTTGTCGGGAGTCTGTTCTGCTTGTTTCCCCAGTGGTCTAGTCAAAAGGAGTCCTCTCTTGGGAGGAGGTTGAGCTTCTTTCTTGGCTAAAGATACCTGGCCTTGTTTAAACCCTTTCATCTGGAATTCAATCATTTTGGCTTCTTTAAAGTTTTCAGCTAGGGTTCGCTTGGCCGCCCTTTTCACGAACATGTAAATAGAAGTTGGGAGAGCGTTAGCATAAACTTCATTTTGCAACTCCTAAGTTGGTTTATCTTTGGGCTTAAACTTGTTTAATATGGTCATGAATCTTTGATTGAAATATTTTACCCTTTCTTTTGAACTCATGGTGGCGGCGAACAACTCAACCATTAGAGCTCCTGTAGTAATCTCTTCTGCAAATTTATCTAGAAAATATTTTTGGAACTTTGTCTAGCTAGTTATGGATCCTATTGGCAGGTTAAAATACCACGTGGAATTTGAATTTCCGAACGTATAGGGGAAAAGACTGCATACTATGTCTTCATGTTGGATGTTGATAAGTCTGATCGCTAGTATTAACTTCTTGATATGATCCTCAAGTAATCCTGAAGTTTCGGGGTCAAATTTAGGAAGTAGCTTCTCCGGGTGTTGGGGAAGATTATGGACTCATCCCAGGATGTCCAAAGCATCTCTAGCCAACCAAGGCTGATTGTTATGGGGAATTTTTTCCCCTTCTTCCTCATGGCCGTTGTTACCTTCCATATCTTCAGATTTTGAGTTAAACTCCTCCTCTTCTAAAAAATCACCTAGTTTAGAGATGTCGCCAAATGGAATTTCGGATATTAGGTTGAGAGGATATTATATTTCGGTGAGGGTGAAGTCTATTAAGTCTTCTACCATGTGTACAAAAACTTCGTCGGGAGTATTGACCACTGGTATAATTATCCTTTCTCTTCGAGGAAGTATCAGAGCTAACGATAACGCACTGATCTGTCGGATGCATGCTCTTGTGATTCTTCTAAATTGATTTAACTCCTCATGAGGAAGAGCGTAAGGTATTTCAATGGACAAGTGTTCTTCCTTAAGCTGGGGTGAGTTACTCATTTAAGGAGTACTCAGCGTGTGTGGGCTATCTTGGGAATGACTAGCCATGCATGTGGGCTGTTATGAATCTACCGACTGTCTAAAATATTATATAAAATATGTATCTAGCCATTCATTCTTCAAGCCCTCCTTCTAGCGCCAATTTTGTTGATGGGTCCTAGATACCTTGATTCAACAGTAGGAACCAAACCTGCCATCGAGGCCCAATTAGACTCTGCATCATTTAATAGTGGAATGGTTCTCCAGATATTGCGATCTGGCCAATTTATCAATGGGCTTTATGTTCTCTTGTGAAGGCTCTTCCTTCAGTTTGGACTATCTCTTTTTTTATTTTCTCTTGGGTGGGACCGATATGAGATGTAAGCTGGTATAAACCAACTTGGAAAAAAAATAGCATTAAGTTCTAACTACTGGGGAAGAGGCTGAGTTTGGGATAACCCGCTACTCAAGCATGCAGACAACAATTTTATACCACAAGCCTAGTACTAATACATTAACCATGCGAGCATACAATTAATTTATGAGAAACTAATTATCAGAAAGAAAACACATATGCGATAAGATAATGGCAAGAAAAATAATTCACCTACACTAATCATCCGTCACATGATAACACAACGATTCATCTTCATCATTAAAGTAAATAACAACAAAACATTTCACCAGATAACTTGACAATAGATTAAATAGCCCTTACTCATTACAACATCATTCATGAAACGAGATAGGAAATAGTTCTTCTCCATGTCCAATCACACATGCATTTGATGAAAATAACTTGTCTCTAGTCTAGAAGGACTTCTCAATTCAAAGAAGCTTCAAAATAATTATTAACAACCAGAAAGAAAGAGTTCTTGCAACAACCATCGACCCCTAACTAATTGGTCGATGTTCTTATTTATAATATAAAATTCAACTGAAAATAACGGCTAAGCGTAGTTTAAACAAAACAAAATTCACCATGTGGCGTCATCTTTTAACAGTTTCTTTAACAGTCAACTGAAGATCTCACTTGAAAGGGTGAATTTTCTCATACTCCGACCAACTAATAAACAACTCTTTGCAGGTTTGGGCCCATGGAAATCTGTGATGTTCCATCGGAGCCACGTGAATTCCTCTGATGTCCATTGCATGTGTTCGGTACTTCACAAGACTGGTGTTTAGCTGTTGTAGCACAGTTCAAGCTCTAATAATATGTTCCATAAATTGTTGCACTTGCCTTGGCACTGTGTCAGTCCTCTTCGTGAGATCTTCGGTCCATAGTGAATCTTTCTTAGTATGCGACTCGACTACATTGCACAAATCGACGAAGTTGTCGGGGTGCCAAACTCGGGGAGTCCGATATCCTTCATTGCTTCATTGTTCTTTGGACGATGGTTTTCCTCTTTCGATCGTAGGAAATCACAGATATATCGGCTACCTCATCTACAGGCTTGGGTATCTGCTGATCACCCCATGTGAGTGTGTTTCCAAGATTACCGGTAGTGTATACTTGTTTGAGATTGGGTTCCTGAACTTCCTCGTTGTGTTTCGAGGGCCCGGTCTCTGCCTGTGGTTTATCGGGGATATGAGCATCGAGTGAAACAGAGGCGTTGGGAAAAGACTCGATACTTACTTCCTCATCGACCATTGAATCGTTGATTTCCTTTTGCAGAGATCCTTCCTTTGGCTCATCCAGTTTTGGATTATCCTTTGGATTGTCAGCTCGAATCTCAGGCACTTCAGGCCTCGTTGTGTCGGAAGAACTTTCAGATTCTATTTCCTTTTATGGGTCTTCCTAAGTTTGGACCCTCGGATCAAGAGAATAAGTCTTCTTAGTTCCCTTTTCTTCTTGGACATGCACAGGGGTCCCAAGAGATGCCTTCGAGATTTGATCGTCGCTATATATATTTATAAACTCAATCAGAGGATTAGGCGCGCTTATTTCTACTGATACCCAACCTATCTCTGGTTGAGTCGTCACACATGTCAGTGATCCTGCCAGTGGTATTGTGGATTCTAGGTCATCTGACCCGTTGATGTTATCCAGGCTTACAAAAACAGGGCGACTTGGCCCTACTGGGCTTTCTTTCGGGCTATCTATTGGGAGCCTTGGCATCCTGATGAAGTCTGGGTTATGCTGCATCCGATCCATTACCTACAGGGCATGTTGATACATGAGTGCCTCTCTCTCCCATGCATATTGAGCCTTGGGGAAATTCCTGTCCTGTGCCGGGGTTACCTAGGAAATCTCTACTATTTCGATGGCTTCTTGAGGTGCTTCTATAGAAATTTCAATACAAATTAAGTATTTCCTGTGATTCTCCTGATCTAACAATTATATGCCACTGTTGAATAAAAAATCTCTTCTACAACTATTCTTGCGGAAAATTAAACCACGATCAGAAAGTGAAATATCAAGAACACATAACACAAAAGTTTTTCCGGGAAAGCGTAAAGCTAAAAACCCCACTATCATATATTATGTATATCATGAATCATGAAAAAATCTCATACAAAACTCTAATCCAAGATCTCTCAGTACAATACAGTCGTCTCACACTATCATACACAAATCAACAAATACATGTGCCAATTCTCTATGTCAAGACAACATGCCTCCTCTGCACAATCTCTGCAATTAGAATTCTCACAATCGATTTCGAATTTCCTAGTTTGCACATGCTCATAAGCATATCCACTGCATGTGTGATCAAATCACAACTGATAGCCAAATTGTCCCTTTCACCTATTATCTCAACTGGGTCTCCATTGGATCTAGCATGCATGTAGTTAACCGTGGTGAATCTTCAGTTCAATGTGAGTTAACTGATTGTGAATTAATGAATAATTAATTCACCGAACTCTCACTAGTGCAAGTTTAGTTACAACTAGTACAACTAATCTTAACTCACTTAACTACACTTATAATTTTGTTACAACTCTAAATCACTCAGTTATAAATGAGATAATAGATTAATATTTTTTGTCCAATTTATTTAAGGGAAAAGTAAATTAGACACATGTTTCTTGTTGACTTTTCAACACTCCCTCTATACAAGAAAGGGATTATCCTTCACCCCAATCCTGTCTCTATGATATTTGAATTTTCTCTTGGTGAGCGCCTTCGTCAGAATGTCTGCATCCTGATCTTTTGTAGGAATGTATTGAAACAACATGATATTCTACTGCACACAATCTCTGAGATGATGATACCGAATATCTATATGCTTAGATCTGTCATGAAACACATGATTAATTGAGAGTTTGATGCAACTCTGATTATCAGAATAAATCACTATTGGATCTAAATGAGAACCAAACAAACCAACCAAGATCTTCCTCACCCAGATAGCCTCACATGCAACTTGACTCGCTGCCATGTATTCCACTTCCACTGAACTAAGTGCCACAGATCTTTGTTTCTTGTTGTACTAAGAAACAACTTTAGATCCAATACTAAAGATCCCCCCTGATGTGATGTTTCTGTCCGTTGGGCTGCTTGCCCAATCTTCATCCATGAAAGCATGCAACTTCACCTCATCCATCTATCTCTACCATAATCCATACTCATATGTGCCCTTCAGATATCTCAGGACATGCTTACTCGCCTTCCAAAAGAGTTTGGTAGGCTTAACCATCGCTTGACTTAGCTAGTTAACTGCATAGCAAATGTCCGGTCTCGTATTCACTAAATACATTAGCAAACCCACTAGCTGTCGATAGACAATAGCATCCTCTTTCCTCCAGTTTCGTGGAAGAGGAGTATCCATGGGTTTGCAACCCTCCATGTGAAACTTACCCAGTATATCCCTTGCATACTTTCCTTGAGACACAAAAAGTTCACCATCTCGCTACCATATTTTTAATCCAAGGAAATAATGAAGAAGGCCCAAATCCCTCATCTCGAACTCCTTTGCAAGGTCATCCTTGCATGAGTGTATCAGATACTCATCACCAGTCAGTATTAAATCATCAACATAAAGAACAATGATTAAGAGCTTAGCCTCCACCAAAATTTGGTATAGGTTTTCATCCGCTTCACTTTTGGCGAAGCCCAATCCAGTGAAATAACTGTCTATCTGAGTGTACCAAGCACGAGGTGCTTGCTTCAGCCCATACAATGCTCTCTTGAGTCTGAACACATGCGAATCTATGTCAAAGGTCTCAAAACCTTCTGGCTGTTCAATGTACACTTATTCCTCAATGATCCCATTGAGGAACACAATTTTTACATCCATCTGATGAATGTGCCAACCCATCTGTGTTGAGAGTGCAAGGATGGATCTTATGGAAGAGTACCTTGCGATAGGTGAAAAGGTCTCTGTTAAGGTCCTAACCCGCACATAGGTAGATTAATGTATTCGGATGTAATAAAGGTCAATATTAATAAGACCTTTCAATAAAATAGAATAAGGCGGATGTAAGAAGACCTAATAGA
>SNQJ01S0095739.1:52097-79675 GCA_010110895.2 Picea sitchensis
AACATTTACGAGAAAAGTCATCAACAAAAATAACATAATACCTGTGTTTTACTATTGAAGCAATTGAGAATGGTCCACACACATCCGTGTGAATTCTCTCCAGGATCACCGAAGCACGGTTCTCCTTTTCATGAAAGGTGGACTTTACATACTTCCCCAGAGTGCACCCCTTGCACTGATCTAACTGANGAAAGGTGGACTTTACATACTTCCCCAGAGTGCACCCCTTGCACTAATCTAACTGAGCAAGTGTTCCCCTTGGAAGTCCAGTAGATATTTGCTGCATGATCTTCAAGGCTCCATGATGAAGATGGCCCAATCTTCTGTGCCATAATTCACCCTCATCTTGGCTCATCACTTTTTCTGCCTTGCCCATCATGGCACCGCATCTACCTCCAGCATGTAGAGATTCTTAACTCGAATCCCTATCTTCTTTACTTGACCCGTTGGTTTATGTCGCAGGTAGGATTTTCTACTGCTAAAAACAACATCATAGCCTCTATCCTACAACATTGCGACTGAGACCAAGTTTTTCTTCAGACCTGGAACATGCATAACATTTTTCAATTGAAACGGTTTACCTGACTCCCTCTGAAAGGTAATGGTACCAATACCAGTCACACTGTATCATCCATCGTTTCCCATCTCTATATGCATTCTGAGATCTTTCTCCTCCAAGTCAATTAAAGACTCTTTATCTCCCGTCATGTGGAAGGAAGAGCCACTATCCAAATACCACACCGATCCCGATGCACTTGATGCCATGCATGAGATCAAAGAAAATTCAAGTTCAAATTGCGAGACAAGAGCCTCACCAGTTGCAGCTCCAACAACCGTCTTGTTCTTCCTCTTCTGCGGACAGTTAGTAGCGAGATGCCCATGTTCATGATAATGAAAACACTTCACTTTGGACAAATCCAGCTTCTTGACTTTAGACTTGGATTTTGAATGGAATTTATTCCCTTTCCCTTTCCTTGCCTTGGAAGTCAAATCACAATCCTCTTCATCATCACACTTTGATGAAGATCCATCTCTGGTGTTTCGCCTGAACTCCTCTTTCACTAGATCCGACCATAGTCGTTCCCAATCTGGAAATTTTTCCCTTTCATTGACAGAGTTTTGATAACTGTGCCAACTCTTGGAAAGTCCTAGGAGAGCCAAGCTCACCAAATCATCAACAATGACTGTTATTCCCACACTTCCAAGCTCATCCTGACATTGGACAAACTTCGTGAGATATTTTGGAATAGTGTCGCCATTCTCCATCTTGATCTTCCTGAGTTTATCTTTGAGCACCAATTTCCTATGGTCGTTGTTGTTTTGGAATAGATCCATCAAAACCTTCCACATTGCATGTGGTGTGGTTTTCCCATGGAGACTTGAGACAATGTGGTCTCGTACTCCCTCCAACATAATCCTCCTTGCCTTTGCCACTTTATTTTTCCATGCATCAAGATTTGTAGTGTTTGTCGCATCCGGCTTAGGAACATATTTGTCAATGTAATCCTTCAAGCCATTGTCTTCGAGTACTGCTTCCATCCTGTCCTTCCAAGCAATGTAGTTCAAGCTGCCTTCGAGTGCATACTCCAACCTCAAGCCATGGAAAGACATTTCAATCTTGAATCAACTGTCGCACCAAGAAAATCCTGCAAATCCGAATGTTATCCAACCACAAATTCAATTGTTGCAATATCTCTTGCCTTGGGAAGTTCGCACCCCACTTGAGAGAACCCTGAGGGAAGTTCGCACCCTACCAGTGTCTAGCCTGTGAACTCTCTGAGGAAGTTCGCACCCTACTAGTGTATAGCCTATGAACCTTCTAGGGAAGTTCGCACTGTACTTCACTGTGGGGTGAGGGAAGTTCGCACTTCTTCCTTAAGCAGCCTGCAAGAATCTCAATGAAGTTTGCACCTCTCCTTTGAGTAGGGTGCGAGAATTTCTGCTCTTGGAAATGTGCGTAGTTTTCAGTACTAAGGTTTGCACCCTACTAGAGACGAGACCTGCAAAAATATTATTATGTTCGCACCTCACTTCCGTGGCTCCGTGGCCTCCGTGGCTCTGATACCATGTAGAAATTTCAATACAAATTAAGTGTTTCATGCGATTCTCCTGATCTAACAATTATATGCCACTGTTAAATACATAATCACTTCTACTATTATTCTTGCGGAAAATTAAACCACGATCAGAAAGTGAAATATAAAGAACACATAACACAAAAGTTTTTCCGGGAAAGCGTAAAGCTAAAAACCCCACTATCATATATTATGTATATCATGAATCATGAAACAATCTCATACAAAACTCTAATCCAAGAGCTCTCAATACAATATAATCGTCTCACACTATCATACACAATTCAACAAATACATGTGCCAATTCTCTGTGTCCAGACAACCTGCCTCCTCTGCACAATCTCTGCAATTAGAATTCTCACAATCGATTTCGAATTTCCTAGTTTGCACATGCTCATAATCATATCCATTGCATGTGTGATCAAATCACAACTGATAGCCAAACTATCCCTTTCACTTGTTATCTCAACTGGGTCTCCACTGGATCTGACATGCATGTAGTTAACCGTGGTGAATCTTCAGTTGCATGTGAGTTCACTGATTGTGAATTAATGAATAATTAATTCACTGAACTCTCACAAGTGAAAGTTTAGTTACAACTAGTACAACTAAGCTTAACTCACTTAACTACACTTATAATTCTGTTAAACACCAAATCACTCAGTTATAAATGAGATAATAGATTAATATTTATTGTCCAATTTATTTAAGGGAAAAGTAAATTAGACACATGTTTCCTGTTGACTTTTCAAGAGCTTCCACCACTTCGATTGGTTTAGATACTATCCTTTCTCCTTTGGCTCTGAGGATCTCTTGAGCCGATTGTTCCAAGACTATTGTTTTCTCCTCCCAACTCATGGCCTTGAACTTGGTTTCTTTAGGGTCATCCATCCTTGCCACCACCTCATCCTAGTCTTGAGCATTTTTGGTGAAGATCTCATCCTCGAACCGATCATGGGCATAGGGCCAATGGGATGATACCTGTGATGCATGCTTCAGGACCAGACCCTTGGCATCGTGCTTACGAAAACGACCAATCTGGAATCAAAATTCCAATTGAATTAACCCTTCTTGCTTGGCCTGCATGGTGTCCTTTACCATGTATAAACCAATATGAAACCCATAAGGTATGAAGATCCACTTCTTATCCTTTACCAAAGTGGCGTTGTAACCTTGCAAAAAGGTCTGATAACAAATTTCCCCTAATACTAGTCGATCAGGGACATATACAGATAACATATGGGGTGCTCTTGTGGCACCGAAAACCCTGATGTAGGTCTTGCGCTCATCTAGATACCATTGGCATACTTTCTATACAACATTTTTGGGTGCATCCAACAACCTTGGGCACTCTTTCTTGAACAAAAAAGAATAAATGCGTGCGATAAACTAGTCGCAGATGAAATAGTAGGATTTATTGTACCTATTCTCCCACAAGATGCCAAAGTATACATGGACCGAGAGCTCGGAGGTGTGCCAGCTCAAGTTCATTCCGACAAAGATGTTCTTGGCATAGATGATGTCCAGTAGATAAGAAGCCATGTAGAAGGAAGGGGTTTCTTTCTCCTTCGGTGTCTGAGCTTGTCGTATGCAAGTGCTCAGCTATTTAGAGATGATTGCACCCCAGTTAAAACCTATTCTAGAAATGGCTACAGTATAAGCCAGAGGCATCCATGCATCCGAAAACCTGGCACAGTCTTTCTCCCCATGCAATCGGTAGAGGAGTGCCATTAGATAGATGTAAGGCTCTCTTAGGTTGGTCGTCGGGTACCAACCAGAGGTCCAATTGGTGAACGTTTTATCCTCTCTCCACCAAGAAGCCATCGCCTTGCTGGTGTCATGTTTCTCATAGAATCTCAAAACAAAATTAGTGTTCAACTGCTCCTCCCTCTCTCTGATCTTGTAGTAATTTTGAACTTCCACTGGGAGCAAAACCCCAATACACTCACTGTTGTCGTCATTAATCACACATCTTTGTGTGTCAGTGTGATTGATAATCCATTTCATGAGTTCAATGCAAGGGAATACCAAAGTCCTACTTGCCACCATGTGCAAATAATCCTTTCAGACATTCAAGAGGAATTCATCATCGAGTCTTCTTGTATCAGGATCACTGTGTGGGGTATATTCAGGAAATTCCTCCCGCTTGATTTTCTTGAAAAGTTCTTCCCAACACGGGAATACAGTCTTGGTCTCGATGTTCGCCTCTGTGTCTGCAAAGGTTGGGGGCTGAACGAAAGCCTTCTTGGTCACTGTTTTGATGATGGGCACTGGCTTTGGAGCAAATTCCAATTGTCTAGAAACCACTGGGGAGGAACCCTCTCCCACCTCTGGTTCCTGTAGCTTTGGTGCTCTTGGAGATTTCCTGGTGGTAGTTTTCTTTAGAGGCATTGTCCCTGCAACCAAAAATGATCCTTTAGGCATGTGTACATAATAACGTTGTATAAAAAACGTATGAAATGAAGCGTAAAACATCCATAAACCAGTACATACCTATAACGCTTGCTAAAATTGTTGTTTAATACTCACTGAACCTTGGAATCTTGCTTCAAATCGCTCGTCTCACTCCTCTGGATGCTCCGAACTTCTTTGTGCACAAGATAAGATTGTTTACGATGACTCAAAAAGAATATAACGAGAGATATCCTACCAGTCTTATCAACCAGTTAATACAAGTAATGGGTGAAATTAAAAGCAACCTACCACCGGATCTTTGCAAATAAATTCTACGTGGGCTGACAGTGGAGGCGTGGAGGGAAAATGATTGTATCAGCATGATGAAACGGTCCTTTTGATTTTCACATGAATTAGCAACTAATGGAGGATCCTGGAATTAATTAACCTTTTAAATGAGTCGTATCTAGCATATCTCAGAGCTAAAAATGTCCCATCGCGTCGCATTTCTTAGTGGATCGATCGGGAATTAGTGATATCCTTACGTGTTTTTCCGTTGGTATCCTCCTAAGAAAACTTCTGACGCTGACGCGTTTCATCGTACGATGCTGACATGGAAAAATTGGTTCGGGATGCGGCGTGTGTCTTGGGAGCTAGTAACAATTCAAGGGACAACTAGATCGTACGTCTAATCACTCTGGTAGCGACAAATGGCAGCAGGGGATAGACGGTTTGATAGCATGTCTCAATCGGGTCAGGGTCTTTCAACAAGATGCGAGCGATAACATAAACCTCAGGAAGCCGATGCCAAAAAGTATCGGGATCAGCGGTCGAGGGGAGGGGATGAAATTATCACACCCTTTAATAGCCCTACCTTCTCCAAACTTGTTGATGTCAAAAGTGATCAGGGATCGGCCTCCAGAGATAGTTCTATTGTGTTTAGTGTGCTTGAAATCTCTTGATACCGAAAATGTTTCGGAAGTCGACGATCGGTGATATCATTTCATTCTTCGTGCAACGCCTATTATTTTCGCTCCTTACCAACACCGACGGGAATCAGTCGTCAGTGATATCCTTGCGTGATGCTTGTCGCATAATAAAAACTCTCGTTTGCCGACGTTGATGAAGATTGGCGCTCAGATACCTTGGTTCTCTTGAGTGATTTTTTATCACCTCTAATTCTTTCCCGATGTCAAATTTTTAAGCACGTCAAGGAAAATTTTCGAGTGTCGATTCTTTAATCAAATGTTAGTCTTTTTTAAGTTATGGCGATTTTCACATGTTCAAGCAAACTTTTAAAGACTTAAATGAGATACGAGATGATAAGAAAAGGCAACGATTTTCATAGTGAAGTAGAATTGGACATTGCAAGAGATCAAGTGGTACCCAAAAAGTAAAATTTGACATAGGCTTTTTAGGGTGTGTTGAGTGCTCAACAGGTACCTCTTAGTTTTGAAAATTATCTTAAAGGCTTTGTAAGGGCCCATACATGCCTACATGTTTAAAATCTTAGGATAGTTTCAAAAATATTTCTTAGTTTAGAAAACACTCTAGGGAAGTTTGAAATATGAAAGTAACGGGCCCATACATGCCCACATGTCTACAATCCTATGATAGTTTCAAAAGATTTTTTAGTGTAGACAACATTCTAGGGAGTTTAAAGGATCAAGTAAGGACCCATGTGTCCATATTGATAGTTCTCTAGGGCTTTAAATATTCCGCAAGGATGTACCAAAGAACTTAGTAAGCTAGGTAATAAGATTTGTAAGGACCACAGGAAGTCCACATGCTGTAATCTTACACTTAACTTATTAAAATATTTTGCACACTTTTCACTTTCTTTCACACAAAGCCACTCATCACACACATAATTTCTATTAGAAATAGTGGAGGTCAAAGTAAGCTTTCTTTTTTAAGTACCCACAAAGTACTTCAAAAGGAACTCCGAAATATCCGACTACTTCTTTAGAAATTATCCACACCAATTTAATTCAAATGAGGTTGGTCCATGACCCCAATATCTCAGCCTACTACATCTAAAAATTTTCTAAGAACACACTAAATTTTCCTCCATAGGAGGTGCTCAAAATAATTTTTTTAGTCTAGGTAGGATCTCGGGGGTAGGCATCCAAATAACCCCCCATTATTAGGATNCTTGGGGGTAGGCATCCAAATAACCCCCCATTATTAGGATCTCACATTTTGAAACAATAGAAGTTGAGAATAGGGATCTTTCAAATCCTCCAAGTCAAGTGTTCCTATACCATAAGGCAGGGAGATACCCATGAAGGGTCAAAGGTCGAGGTTTGGTTGTTCTGCGCATCCCTCCTTGAGTCACCCAACTCTTGTGAGGGTATCCAACCCGTGACCTGTTTTTTAGGCTGAAAATATGAATGTTGAACTTTGATCAAGTTACTTAGTGGCCAAACATAGGATATTTACCCAGGTGGTGGTCGTGGGCTGTAATCGCACCTTGGTCATATTTTGTGTGGCTATTGGGAAATATTGCCAGCTTTTTCTGGATATGCACACTCTACCCCTCATTATAACTGCCTACATCAACATTCACTAGTTCCTCGTCCGTTGGCTTCATGCCCCACCGTCGAGTGCTATTGGAAAGCCTAATGCTAAATTGAGAGGAAGGAAGATAGGTCTTTTTGGAAACGAGCATTTGTTTTTGTTTTTCCCCCACGTGGAAAAAATCCACCTATCCACATGCTTGTTTACTTTACAGTTGATTTATGTATGATGTTCATTTGATTACATTCAATTGTGATTTACACTTTTTTGTGAAGGTAAAAAATATGAAAAGCTCTTGTTGATTTATTTCTCTCTTGTCACCATTTGCACACATTCACTTTGCTAGTCGAAACCATAGGGGAACCACATAATCCCCATCATTCTAGATGCTTACAGAATCTCCCTCCTATTCTAGGAGGAGTCCCTAGTCTCGCCAACTCACCGACTCAACCATATCAAACCCTAGTGAGTGCTACTATTTTGGGATGGAATTTACTCAGTTCCACTTTGATTGGGTCAAATACACAAGAAAATCCATCTGTTGGTTCTTCTTCACAAGGAGGCGGGGGACAAACATCTTCTCCAGGAAGAAGTACAAACCCACCAAATCCCTCTCAGGGGATAGGTCCATTACCTACACACACAATGGTTGGAACTAATCCTCTACCAAATCCCCCTTTGCCATACTTGGCATCCCTCAACATTCCTGATTTAACCAAACTCACGAATGACCCCATTTTGCATGATGCCACTTGGCCCAACATGGCTACCAAATTGCCTTCAGACATTCTGAAGTTTGAAGGAAAACCAGGGGAAGACCCCACCAACCATGTTATGACCTTCCACTTATGGTTCTCCTCAAATAGCATCATGGATAATTCCATCCACTTATGGTTCTCCTCAAATAGCATCATGGATAATTCCATCCACTTAAGGTTATTTCAATGAACCCTCACTGGTTCCTCAACCAAATGGTGTGTCAACAAAAAATCAGGGTCCCATGTGACCTTTGAATCATTGGCCAAATCCTTTTTGTCCTTTTTCTAATTACTAGTTCACCATGACACTAGCTTATAAATTCTCTCCAAGTTCAAACAAACCACTGCTATCCATATCACCGACCACATCCATGAATGGCCTCGGTGATGTAGTTTGTGTAAAGAGAAACCACCAAAGAACAACATCTTGATTGGTTTCTTAAATCAATCGTCCCTATGATTGACAAGGATGTAGCATCCACTTTTCCTCAATCAGAAGAGGAAGCCATCATCAAGGCCCAACAATTCAACCTCATATATGCCCAATCAGGTTACTTGTACATGGTAATGCTTGATGCATCCATACCCCTACCATTTGGCCAAGAAAAACCTGGGGTTTCCCATGCTGTGGATGGGTTGATTGGTTCTATGACACACCTCAACCCTTATGATCACCCATCACCTACTTATGGTGCAAATCAGTATCCTCAACCCTATGGAGGGATGTCTTATTACCCTCCCCCCACTCACCAACAATCATATCTTGTTGTCCCACCTTAGACATTGGAGGGACCCCCACTGGTATCCCAGATGCATCTGGTCTCTCGATCAAGTATGGGTCCACCCGCAACCCCCATATATAACCCCAAAAATAGTGGAAGTACTTCAACTTCCTATATGCGATATGGATTGGCTCCACAAAACAATCCATATTTTCCATTTCTTGGTCCTCCCCAGCCAATTGCTCCTCCACCAGGACAACCACATGCCGACGTTAACTTTTTTCATCCCTCTCCCATTCAACAGGTTCATGCTTTTGAACAGTTGAATATGGTAAATCCAACTCGTCAGCCGAATAATTCCAAGAAGAAAGGAAAAAATCGAAACAATAAAAATTCGGGACAAGGAGGAAATAACCCCCAACAAAACCATCCTGCTGGGGGAAACCCGAATCAAGGAAACTAGAACCCCCAAGAGGGCAACAAAAACAATCAACCACGACAAGGGAAGAAAAACAATCTCATAACTATCTTCCCTTGTGCTCTATGTGGTGAGTATGGACATTATACTCACCACTACCCCCAAATTGCCGATTACAAACAGATGAAAGAATCCATGAACACACAACACCCCCTGGCACCACCTTCCCCCCAATGTGCCCCACAACATTATTTGCAACCACCACCTTAAGTCGTTTTGTAAAACCCCATTCCACACCAAGGTGTGATGAATACCCAACAAGAGATAAACTCTGCCCCACCACAAATGGGTCAATATCAAAACCCAGGTACCACTCAACCCGAAAATCCAACCGATCATAATATCCTCCATACCAGCGAAGAAGAGATTCTTCTACAAACATGCATCCATCCATACAACATGCCTCCCGACTCTACCCCAACCACCTCATAAACAACTCTAGCTACAACAGGACAACCATTGATGATCCCACACCCTAAAACTGAACCAAACCCCTGTATATCCTGCATGCCTTTATGACGGAATGTACATAACCCTCATGCTAAGGAAACCCATAATTACAGTCTAGCCAATGACTTAGCATAGTCTCCTGCAGCCATTTCTGTATTGGAGTTCCTCCAAACCTGTCCATCATAACAAAAATCCTTGCTTTCTTCCTTGGGGGCAGTCGATCCAGCTGATACTCGGCTAATCACCTTTGATTTAGATAGCAGAGAACCACATCTCCCCACTCTGGTATCCTTTCAGATACCAGTCAAAAACCAGAACATAACAGTTCATCGGTGCATCATTGATGAAGGTGCATCCACATGCATCGTGTCTAAAGTAGTATGGAAGAAACTCAACTCACCTGATCTAGTACCATTTTCCATCACCCTGAGAGCTTACGACGGTCATCCATCATCCCCTGAAGGGCTCTTCCAAAATGTCCCCATAGAACTTGGGGGAAAACCCATCTTGATTGACATTGAAGTTATCGACACCCCACTTGATTACAATATATTGTTCAGACGTAGATACATGTATGCTATGAAGGCAGTAGCCTCTTCTGTGTTTCGTATGATGATGTTCTCCCATAACGGGAAAATCATCATCATCAACTATCTTGCACATTACGAGCCTAATCATTCCGCCAACATTGATAACATCCTCCCCCTTGTCCGTGCTATCTTGGATGCTCTTCCAGTCATCGACATTGGCCCTGGAATATTCAAGGAACCATCCTTGTTAGGAACTTATCATGGAGCAGCCCCTCTCCTCAACCCGTCTATTTCATCACAAGTTTGTGCAGTTTCCTCTAACAAAAAAAACATCAGAGACACTATTCCTCTCACTGAGGCCCCTCCCCACATCGAAGTTCCACCAGTCGAAGAACTATTACCTCATGAATTCCCTGAGAAAACCCCCNCCCAAGCCATTACCCAAATCCCCTTTTTCTACCCGCCACCTGGAGTCCAAGCATTTAAGGTAGCTTCTACCCTCACCCTTCCTAACATGGTTCTCACCATCCCTGCATGGTATCTCCACCCACCCTCTATGGTTACTACACCATCTCTCCCTCCTCAGATAGAGGGATTACCAATGCAGGTCCCGGTACATGCCCCTACCATGCCACCCCCCCGCCCCCAACTGGTGGCATCACCTCCATTACCTAGTGCAGACGGAGGAAGAACGAGCCCATAGCTCCACTAGATCCTCGAGATCAACCTCCTTGTGCACTATGTGAAAGAGAAGGACACCCCATTAACAGATGTCCTACTCTTCCTGAGTTACATAATCTCATACAACTCCCTAAAGAAGCCCCATTGCTTACCACTCCATCAAGTACATCCACTTCTACTACAGAGTCCTCCACCACACACAAGAAAGGGTTACAAACCAATTTCGCTTGTGCCATATGATCAGAATATGACCTTTACACACATCACTACCCAACTCTACCTCAATTCCACCAAACATTATTCGCAATATGCCACACATTTTGGCCTGAGTCCTCTCAGACACTCACCCCTAACGCTCACATTACTGACATTCGTTATATTGCTTCGTCAGTCCTAGAGCGAATGAGATACCATCCATAGTGTCTTGAAATTGGTTTATGACCAATGAGCCATCACACCTCACACACAATATCCCTTCTACATCCTCATCCCTTGAGACCAATGACACTTCGCCGTTGAAGGTTCCCCTTAAAATCTTCCAGTATCCCCTGTATTCTCGCATTTTCCACTGTGACGAAGATATCTTGGAGGAAATTAATACCCCTGATTTCCCTTGGAATGTGCTCCATCATCGAGCACTTTTCTTCTCACAAGAGGTCTTTCACCCTCCTAATCAAGTGTTGGAAGCAGTCCAAAGTAGAAAAGCAAGGAGATTTTGGGGAAAGAAAGCATGCATAAGGAAAGCGACAACTGGAAGGAAGAACAACACACGCACATGCAAGGAAGACCTAACGATGCTAGGGTTAGGGTTTTGGTAATGTATTGTAATGGTTGAAGTGCCAAAAATGTATAAATACAGATACTTAGGTATCATAAGGGGTTGTTGTTGTTGTTTGGTTTTTGAGTACCAGAGAGACTAGTCGGTATTATAGCAAGAAGTGTTGTAGTGAGACGATATGTAATATTTTGCTGTATAACCTATTTTTGTAAGTTGTTGAGCTAGAGAGGACGAAGGAGGGTATATC
The DNA here is from genome assembly GCA_010110895.2 of Picea sitchensis. Classification (NCBI taxonomy): domain Eukaryota; kingdom Viridiplantae; phylum Streptophyta; class Pinopsida; order Pinales; family Pinaceae; genus Picea; species Picea sitchensis. The sequence goes on from SNQJ01S0095739.1 coordinate 63,731, forward strand.
TTGAGGGTTAGATCACAGGCTGAGGAGACTAGTGAAATCTAGTCCGCCTCATATAGATCTTACCCAACCTGGAAGAGTTGTAAGCGCGCGACGATGTAGTGACATAACGACTATAATAAGAGAGCCAAGAGCCAAATATTTGTGGACGTAGCCCAGGAGGGGGTGAACCATGGTAACACCTGTGTTATGAGATTGAATGAATGCATATATTTATTGTCTTCAACAATTATTGTTATGCTTTATGAATGAGTTGCTAGATTTCCTGCTTAAGTAAATATTTTGATATTGAAGGAATAAGCTATTATATTTCTTTCATAATCAATATATTGTGTTTACAAGTTGTACTCGTGGTTCATTATACAGTTCTCATACCTCACACTCAATCCTAGGCTATAAACACATGAATATTACAGCCACCCATTAAAGCTATCTCGGGTGAGACTGCGCAACGCATTTTGTGTGTTGTGTTGCCTTCTAGTTTACCAGGAGGGCTGATAGTTTTAGAGGATTTGTTGGAAACCCAAACAGACATGAACCCTGGGTCAATACAAACTCATATAGTATACAGAAGAATAGTAACCAACAAATGGTTCTGTTGTCGTTGGTAGGAACAAGAGAGGATTGAGTAGATGAGATAGGTTGAGAAAGAGAAGAGTAAAAGAATATTAAAATGGAAAAATAAAGCAATGAGCTACTAGAAGGGGATGTTGAGACCATGGAATCCCACAAAAGCAGAGATCGAATGCTGGTTAAGAACAAAAGAGTTGGATTTTTCACAAAATGACAACAAAAACCCTAGAATAACACCCCGCAAATATCTTGCGAAATACGTATTTATTGATCTGCATGAAGTCTTTTTTTATGATATTCCACACTTATTGCAGGAGTGGATACTAAGGGAAGGATAACCATGCAATGAGCCAGATCCGAAAGTTAGGGTGGACCTTGATACATATTGAGAAGTTACAACAGGTGAACAAAAAATTCACCCGCACAGTAGATTTTTGGCTTGACAGTATTATGGCAGGTTTTATAATAGAGTTTCCAGTTGACACAACAAAGTTGTATAGCGCAGCGGAGCAAGAGTTTCTATGCGGACCTCGAGGAAGGTACATTAGATAGATGTATACTTCTATTAATATACTATTATACAATAAAGGTGTAATGACAATGGATTCAGACAACTAAAGTTCCTTGCGTGCATGGGGGAAGCACTGACAGAATGAGGTGAAATGGAAGGAGGAACCCTTGGACCCAACCATGATGGATGACGACCAGATCAAGAAGATCATGGTGACATCTATAAAGACACATAGTGGAGTACCCTACCAATACAAGGTGAATACCAAGAAGAGAGCCATAGCCACGAGGGAAGGCTTGGAGAGCAATGAGGAAGAGGTAGAGGATCTCTGGGATGTGGAGAAGATTGAAGAAATCCTTCGTGCAAAATATGAGAGGAAGACAAGAGGTCCAAGAACAGGAAGAGAAGGCATCAATCCTATCCATATTATTGTCAGTGTGGAACCCATAAACCCATGTGCGACTAATACACCAAAGAGAACGCCACTTTTTAGACAATCGAAGTTCAAAAGTAGTCAGACAATAGGAAGTACATCTACACAAGGAACAACAACTGGAGGAGCCAGTTCAGGTAGCACTAGTCAAGTATCTACACCACGCAGAGGTAGTAGGTCATCATTCAAAATGACATGACATGATCCTACCATCAGATTACCGGAATTCAAAGGCGAAGCGTCAGAGGACTCGAAAAAACATTTGTTCATCTGTGAGAAGATTTGGGAAGAAAAACAGATCACAGACAAAGACACTAAATTGGCACAGTTAGTGGTTACACTAAGGGATCACGCACTGGATTGGTATATGAGTTTAGCTACAAATAATCCACCAGGGACAACCAGAACAATTGCAGATATCAAGAAACTACTGATAAACGAATTACAGAAGCCAAGATCAGAGGATCAGTACACGAACGAGATGATCGAAATAAGACAGAAACTAGGAGAGTCTATATGGGAGATTGATCAGAGATTCAAGCGACTGAAGGGAAAGTTAAAATATCTCATGATCGATATGTAGCATTGACACCTGTTTTTCAACTCACTTATCCCACACTTAAAGTATCCATTGCAACAATAGAATTTTTAGATGCAAGCAGCCTTGCAACTGGAAGAAAACCAGTACCAACAAATGAATCCAACTATCGAAGAACTGAAGGAGGACTTGAAGAACTTAATGTTTCAGCTAAACTAGAATAAGAGTAAGGACAAACCAGAAGCCGTTTGGTGTACCACATGCAGGACGGAAGGACACCACAAGAACGAATTTCCAACATTCACGCAATATATGGTAGTAGGAATGCCAAATCCATTATCAAAAGGAGGATTATGGTGCAAAATCTGTAAGAAAATGGGTCATGATCCATGTCACTGCACGATGATGCAGAAATACCAGACAGTCCCAAAGAGTTCATACTGCACCTTTTTCAAATAAGTAGGCCACAATGACAAAGATTGTAGAACTATGGAGTTGATGTAAGAAAGGACATCAGATGCATATAGAGTGCAGGCAAAAATGATGACTGGGCAAGACGCACCACAATTTAATCAAGTTCCAACTCCATACAACACTATGCAGTAGTAGTATAATATTGTGCAACAACCATATAATAACGCGTAGTCGCAGTACAACACATCACAGCCTCAGTACAATACCACACAGTATAATCAGACACCTCAGTATAATGCGTTGAAAGGAGATCAAGTAGGCTACAGAGGTGGAGGATGAGCGAGAGGAGGTTTTAGATGAGGTAGAGGACCAGTTGGTATGTCACAATTGTCAACAATCAGGACACTATGCAAGGGAATGTCTGCTTCCACCACCAACTTGTATGTACTGTCGTGCATCAGACAATGATATAGAAGAATGTATGACCCTATTTGTAAAGATTCAGGAAAAGAGGAATCAGAACAACTAGAATGTTCAGTGGATTTTAGCCAAAGAAAGGGATGAAGGATGGAACATCAACATAGTTACCCATGGAGGAGCCAAAATAGGAAAGACGCAGTCCGCCAAGAGCGAATAAAAAATCAGTGGGTGAAGAAGAATGTAGAACCAAGGAAGCAGTTCGACGTGCAGAAGGAGAAGGAGATCTTTAAGCAAGCAAGACAAGAATTTCAGAAGGAAGACATGGTTTCAACTTCAACTGTGAAACAAAGCAAGGAAACATTGGAGTACGAGATGCCTCCATTATTGGATCATACCAGCGAAATGCAACCCATGGGACAAGTAAGTACAATCAAAGGATTTTTTCAATCATGTGTAAAGGTATTAAATGATCCATCATCTATGAAAATATTTCAAAACATACTAGAAAAATGTAGCATCAAGACGAAATGAAAACTAGAACAAAAAACAATCAATCACCTACATACAAGAAGAAGAACCAGTAGGGAATTCAAACTGAATGCCAATATCAGAGATTTCAACATGGGAGATATCATACTGGATCTAGGATCTGAAGTTAATGTATGACCAAAGAAGACATGAAAATGCATGGGAGAGCCCACATTAGGATATTCACCTGTTCAATTGAAACTGGCGAACTGACACAGAGTCCTACCAATCGGTAGACCGAAAGGAGTGATAATAGACTTGGATGGAGTGCGCACTAAAGTAGATTTTGAAGTTTGAAATAGTGGATGACACAACAACTTACCCAACGTTTCTTGGTCTAGATTGGGTGTTTGACAACCAAGCCATAATCAACTTGAAGACCAGGAAAATGACATTCGATTAAGGAGAATACAGGGTCATCACGCCATTAGACCCATCAGAAGGAGAGAGGTTTGTAGAACCTACTTGCCTAGACTTAGAGGAAATCAACCAATTGTACAAAACAACTGCACGTGATGAGGATTACGTAAACCCAATTGCATATGGGATACTCAGTTGGCAGAGAATTACTTCATGTGCAACAGACTCAGATACTGGTTTAGAGAATTGGAAACAAAGGCTACATGAAGTGTCCATGAGAATATGTGCACGAATAGACCACATAGTAAGATGGGTAGGCACATAAATAAGAGAACCACCTAGTTTCCACGGAGTAAACAATTTGGAAACATTCTTGGCACAATACGAAGATGAAGTCTTAGAAAATCAGAGATTGTTGGCACTTTATTTATGACTCAAGGCCACACCTGCAAGATGGTGGGGCGCACATAAAGAGACAATCACAAATTGGTACCAATGTAAACGGTTAATGTGTATAAGGTTCAACGCAGAACAAAAAAATGACAAACAGTAGAGGTATGATGGACAAGGGGCACCAGCAAAACACTTGGAAAAGTGTAGAATGATGTGGAGAATGACACCCCCATAGGAATGGCCTCATCATTTCATACACACTCTAGAGGGAATACCAACGAACTGGTATACAGACTAGGAATTGAGCAAAGGAACTGCGACCTGGACGACATTGCAACAAAATTTTACAATCACTTTTTCATTTGAAAATGAAAACCCTAACATAGATGTAGCTCTCAAACAAATAAGAGTGATATTCATCAAGGAACCGAAAGTTGAGCTCATAACAGAAGAGAAACAATGAAACAAACGGACAATTAAGGAAATGCAGTCATGTTACCATGTGCAAGAGGAAGCACCAGATGAAGACGATCCGTGCGATGTTCAGATCGAAGAAGCGGAAGGAGAAAGAGAAGTGGAGGGACCACCGATAGAATCAGAAGTTATTTCTGCGTCGATCAAAGTAAATAAAGTCAATATTGGGATGGTTGAGAATCCCAAAATGGCCAACATTGGAGATTACTAGGATGAGCAAACAATAGAAAGCATAATAGGGTTATTGCATGAATACAATGACTTGTTTACCACAACATTTACAAAGATGAAGGGTATAGCTGAAGAGTTAGGAGAAATGAAGATACCACTCAAAACTGAAGAGAGATCTATCAAACATCGACCATATAGACTGAATCCAATATATAAGCAGAAATTCAAAGTTGAGATCAATAGAATTCTCGAAGCCGGAATCATAGAACCGGTTGAAGAATCAAAATGGATAAGCCCGATGGTAGTGCAGGACAAGAAACAAGGAGGGATAAGGATATGCGTCGACTTGAGGAAGTTGAACGATGAATTCCTACATGACCCATTCCCTACACCTTTCACGGATGAAGTGTTAGAGAACGTAGGTGGACATGAAGCCTAATCATTCACTGATGGATTCTCAGGCTACCATCAGATTAAGATAGCACAGGAAGATAGATACAAGACCCCGTTTGTGAAAAAATGGGGATCCTACCAATACACAGTCCTGCTATTTGGACTGAAGAATGCACCAAAAATATTTTCCAGAGTAGTCATCACCGCATTTAAGGAATTCATCCACCAGTTCCTAGAGGTATACCTGGACAATTGGAAAATCTATAGTTTGTTGAAAGACCATGTAGAAGTCTTACGACTGATGTTATAAATATGTAGGAATTTCTAGATATCACTGAACATAAATAAATGCATATTCGGAACACCATTTGGGATACTATTGGGCCACATAGTATGCAAACAAGGTTTACTAGTATATCCTACAAAGATTGCAGTAATTGTTAACTTACCACCACCAAAAATAGTTTGTCAGCTAAGAGCGACGTTAGGAAACAAAAGATACTACAAGAAATTTATCAAAGGGTACGCACAGATTACTACAAAAATGGAAAAGATGTTAATAAAGGATACAAAGTTTCAGTGGAACGATGAGTGTCAACACGGTCTGGATACCCTAAAGAAAAATATGTTCACTGCACCAATATTAGTATTTCCAGACTGGGAGAAGACATTCCACATGTATGTAGATGCATCAGCCATAACACTTGAAGCTATATTGGCATAGTCAGGAGTGGGAGACCTGTATCACCCTATAGCATTTGCGAGCAGAAAACTTTCAAAATCCGAACATAACTATAACACTACAAAGAGAGAAGGCCTAGCTATGGTCTATGCACTACAAAAGTTTATACATTACTTATTGGGGAAACACTTTAAGATGTTCATAGATCACTCAACCTTGAAATACCTAGTCAACAAGCCAATGTTGGGGGGGAGAATCCGCCAATGGTTACTACTATTTCAAGAATTTGACTTTGAAGTCATAGTTAAGCCAGGAAAATTGAATGCAGGACTTGTCCGCTTATCAAGAGTCACAAATGGAGAAGAACCTATGAATTTAGAAGACAACTTCCTGTATACACAGTTATTCTTAGTCCATATCGTTGATGAATACTTCACAAATATCATTCAGTACTTGAGAATAGGTACTGCGCCACAAGAATATAACACTGCACAGAAGAAAAACTTGGTAGTCCGCGTTGTCGACTATCAACTGATTACAGGACACTTATACAAGATGGGCACAGATAGAATCTTGTGAACATATGTGTTAGATCACGAAATACCAAGAGTCTTAACAAAATCCAATGAGGGAATAGCAGGAGGACATTACATAGGCAAAGCTACCGCGCAGAAGGTATTGCACGTAGGACTATGGTGGCCGACGATTCAAAGAGACTCGAAGGAGTACTGTCAAAGATGTGATGTCTGTCAAAGGGTAGGTAAAACCAACAGAAGGGGCGAGATGCCATTATGACCACAAGTAACATTACAACCATTCGATAAGTGGGCAATAGAGTTTGTGGGACCAATCAACCCACTGGAAAAAAGAATAGGAGCTAGGTACATTATCACCGCGACGAAGTACCTAACAAGATGGGCGAAAGCCACACCAGTAAAGGATTGTAGCGCAGAAACAATAACACACTTCTTATTTGAACAAGTGATCACTAGATTTGGATGCCCAAGAGTTTTGATGAGTGACCAAGGAATGCACTTCATAAACAACACTATCAATGCTATGACTGAAGAGTTTGAAGTCCATCATCAGAAGAGCATGCCATATCACCCACAGACAAATGGCATAGTGGAATCATTTAACAAAATACTGGAGAATGCACTGACAAAGATATGTAATGTCAACATGGACGACTGGGACCTCAAAGTACCATCAGTATTATGGGCCTACATGACTACGTGAAAACGTTGACAGGTCACATGCCATTTAAATTGGTCTATGGCCAAGAAGAAGTGGTGCCATTAGAATGTTTAGTACCAATCTTGCACGTAGAAGAAATCACACATATGACAGAACAATGTGCAATACAAGAGGGACTAAATCAGTTAATGACCATGGAGGAAGACCGAATCTTAGTAGGGTTCCACCAACAAGTTCAAAACGCAAGGGAGAAAGCTTGGCATGATCGACACATCAAGAAGAGAATTTTCAAGGAAGGAGATCTAGTATTAATGTATGCCAACAAATCATTTTAGCACCCAGGAAAGCTAAGAATGCACTGGCTAGGACAATACGAAGTAAAATCTGTCACAGATGGAGGAGTTGTATAGTTGAGAGATTTATCAGGTGAAGAACTCAGAGGGATTATCAATGGGAGCCGATTGAAGCTGTACAAGGACAATCGACCACCCACTGCGTAGTAAAAAAAAAAAAAAAAAGTAAAAGAAAAAGAATCAATAGAGGCACAATGCACCAGAAACAAAAAGGGCATGCATATTTAGGAACACAAACTCAGCGACGAGAAGGACAGCGACCACATAAAAAGGGAAAACAAGCAGGAAATGAAAAGATGACAAAAGCAATACAAAATGACGGAGTTAGGCAAAATTGAAGGCCGGAAAGGACCAATGGGACACCACATTAATCACGCCAACTAGAGTCGGCAAGGTAGAGTAATGGAAAGTACGAAAGATCTAGGGGTGCATTGAGCCCACAATTAGGGTAGCGTCTTCGACAAGCTTCATGTGAAGCCCATACAACACATGGACGTGAGAGAAAAGAGTCCATTTGCGAAAAGAGAGTAGGCAGAGAGTGATAGAAGCTAAGGAGAATAGAGGAGAGTCCACAGAGGTCACAGAGACCATTCAAACTCAACAAACATTTGACATTCACCACCATGGCACCACCAAAGGAGGAAGAAGCAAGCCAGAGTACCAGACAATGCAGAGTTAGAACCAGGTCATGGGTACAAATGGAATAAGGCGAACAACAACCATCGAAGATTGTTAATGTCGTCAAAATCCAATCCCTAGAAACAATACCGGTGAACCCCACACCTGTAGTGTAAGAAACCCAACAACTAGCACTAGAGGAAATGAATATAGATCAACTGACAGAGGCACAGAAGAAGCAGAACTAGGATGCAAAAACCTTGAAGGAGGCACAACCAGAGAACACCGAAGCAGCTCCAAGAGTCAATGGAATGGCGACGAATCAGGAAACAATAGTTGAGCCAGACGAGTCTTAAACCACCATGTCAGACCACCCACTGGAAGGAATAGTAGAAGAGGTCACAGGCTGGTTAGAATGGTATTCCAAAGTGCAAACGAAAGCTGCTGGAACCTTGAGCCAGCCACCGCTGCCAAGGAAAGATAAGCAATAGGTACACAGGTCACCTCACAATCAACCTGTTGCAACAATCGTTCTACCGTGTATACCAGAAGGGGTATGAGTAGAATCAGGCTTGTTAGGGAAGATTGACAAGATAAAATACTCAGAACACAATGTAGCAGACACAGACAAGTTTCCAAAATTTGCAAAGAGAGTATACTTAGAGACTGTGGGCACAAATCTGGTTGGGGAACTAATCAATCAACCACTCTAATGGGCCACAAGATTGGAGAAAATAGGGATTTTAGGTCTGTTAGACCTACCACACTTTGGAAGAGGTCAATACGCAAGCAGGTGCGTCAAAAAATTGTTGGTAGTCATGCATGGCGGGGACATATGGTTGGACAAGCTCGTCTTGATAGACGTTGAGATTATTACCAACATAACAGGGTTTCCATCCTGGGGCATGGATCCCACACAATTTCTCAACAATAAGACCATGGAGAAAGAACTAGAAGAAGAGATGATGAAGAAGTATGGTACCGATAGGGGGATGCGAGGCATCATCATCGATAGGATTAATGATGTCGCAAAACAAATGGGCATGAAGATCTTAGCTTGTAAGCTACTAAGAAAATGTCGTAGGGAGGAAGTTTTGGCTGGGGTCGTCACAATTACATCTCAATGCGCCAAGGGCAGCATTGTGAGCTGGGCACCCTACCTCTTGAACTTGTTCCTGGATGACTACAAGGATGTGCAGGATTTAGGAACAAAGTTTCATTATTCATGGCTAATCATGTTAATAGCCTTTAAGGGATGGAGGTAACCGAGATATGTAACTTTCCTTACAAGACCCAAACCTAATAAGGGAGAAAGATATTTATTGTTGAAAGCCACGTCGAAGGCTAGGCACAAAAGGATGAAGGAGTCCATATTTGAAGGATACCTACGCAATTTATAGGAGGCCATCAACAACATGTATAGAATAACACCATAGGTTGTCACACAGTTTCGTGACATCGCAAAATTCAAGGCCACACGAAATGCGATGTGGATACAGGCATGGAAAGACCTTGATAAGCAGTGGCTACAAATCCGCTACTGTATCACAGCGAGCGACATCGACATGGTGATCAAAGAATGGGAAGAGGAATGGAAGATTCCAGTCCTCACCCAAGACTTGCCAAAAAAGACAGCAGAAGAAGAGGTAGGGTAGGGAGAAACACAGCCTCAAGAAGTCCCAGTTCCCAAGAAACAGAGGATGGGCCAGACAAAGACAAAGCAGATAGATGAAGTGGCAGCTAAGACAGGGACCCAGAAGGGGAAAAATAACACTATGCAACTAGCTCAAGTGCAGCAGAAAAAGGTTGAAGCAGCGCAGGGGACTGCACCAAGTTTCAACTCACAGGAACCAGGTGGGAATAAGAGGCCAACCACACATATAGGAGGAGCACACAAGAATATGAAGACACAAAGAACCCCTCCAGAATATATGATCACAGAGGATGATGGAGAAATGATAGATCGAATGGTCCAGGATTGTCTATCCGAGGATTTTGAAAATGCTACACACCACATGGACAAGATTCAAGAGGATATGACAGACATGCAACAGTTCTTTAAGCAAATTGGGGAAGTACACACAACATGCAACATCATGGGAATAGGGCCATCAACACCGTAGACAGAGGAAAGAGTGGAATAAGAAGAATGAGATCCAGTCCATACAATACTAAAGTCGAACGCAACATTTTGCATTACACCCAGTATGCTGCGCATGGAAGATATCGTGGGGCATACACCCCTCAAAGACTTAGCTCAAATCCAACTGGTATTGCCGCAGATAATATCCAGGGCTCTACACAGTTTGCAGGTTAGCATAAACCATGAGGTACAGTCTCATGCACACAAGGACTTAGACGAATTGCAGCAAGCTGTTAGCGTCGGAAGTCACCCCTAGATTGCTTGCAGGAGCAGAGTCCAACGCCCATCAGTTTTATGTCACGATTGTTTTAATGGGTGATCAAATGGTTAGAGACTCAGGATGGAATCACTCTAGCTCGGGAACTGGGTCTGGTATGTAAAGAACAAAGGAGGTCTTGATCTAACTTCAGTCAGTAGATTGATTGTAAAATGGGCAGGTGGAAGACTTGGTGGGAGGAGTGAACAAAACTACCTTGGGCACGGGCCTTTCAACAGTTTGCAGAAGAAAAACTCTAAATGCATGATCCTCTTGGTTCAGCGTTTCAGGTAACTGAAGGGGTGACTTGACTGGATCCTCCAATTCCAAGTCATTCAGTGCTAAGAAAAACACAGAGACCGATTAGAAACAATGCGACCGTTACAGTGATCCAACCTACATCATCCTATAGCAGTCACAACTCGACTGGATCCTCCAATTCCGAGCTGTTCTAATACAATATGAACAAATACATGGAAATAAGCTGACATCCATAAGGCAAGAAGTCTCAGATGTTAATACACAACCAGAATAACCAATGCTTCGTTAAAGCTTTTACAATCGGGAGCCTTGCTCCACCATCGATAGATTACAAAAATACAAAGACTGAGTCTATATACTCAGGAAAATTCACCTCACAGAGGCGTGCCCAGTCACCCAAGGCTCAGTGTCCCTTCAGCCGAATTCAGACAGATACTCTTCATCAGACCCCACCTTAACTGCGCATGGCTCTTGTAAGGGGAGTATCTGAACCATTAAAAACTAAGCTAGCGTGTGCAGACCTCCTCCGACTAGTTGAGAACTCAACATGAATTCTCTAGAAAAATGGGTACACAGGATCCTCTCGAGCAGACTGCTTTCCAGACCCTCCATACTTCACACTTAATGAATGAGGAGAGGTTTCAACCACCCCTTCTTGCCTTCATTTACTCCAAGCGTGGACCAGGATCAAGGTCGGGCCCGATGGCAACTGGAGGTCATGACGGGCCTCTCTGTGACTGAAACTCGATGCCTTTGGCCCCTTTTGCGCAACTCTTTTCTTTCCCCAGTGACCACGGGTTGTGACCCTGTGTTTACTCTCAAAGGCGCTTTTGGTGTTCGTGAATAGGAAGGGGTTGATCTCTGCTTCTTGAAATCATGATGAGTGAAATGCCGAGACGGTTTAATCTGGTGCCATGCGTCCCTCTAGATCTGATGGTTTAGAACTCTCCCGACGATGCTGTGGGCTCGAGTCCTGGATACTCCCGACACCTCACGCATCGGTAAATGACGGAGCTGCTCTTTGCACCTCGAAATCATGATGGGAGAATCGACGAGGAGCCTAATCACATGCCAAGTGTCTCCTGTGGATGGACGGCTAAGATTGCTCCGTAACACCACGGGCCTGACTTTGGGCGCCTTCGGCGCTTTCGGGGTTCGGGGTTTTGAGATATAGGACAGCAAGGAACCTTCACCCCACGAATTCCTAAATGTCGAAACATCGATGCGACTAGATCTCGCGTCACGCGTCCTCTGGATGGATGGCTGCGAACTTTCCCTGCACATAATATGGGTGCAAATGCATTTGTGCTAATCTCGACGCAACTCCACTAACCGCGATTTTCCGCCAACCGCTGATCTGCTCCTATGGACGAATCTAGACCGCCAACGATATAATCTCGCCCGCTCACTTGCTTGGGGGCCTGAAATGAGATTTTCCGCGTTGCGCTCGGGCGCTCCTCATGCGACTCGCTGACCCGAATGCTCTTGTGCCTCAGACAATAAATGTTACTAACATTAGGCTCCATGGGGGATAGAGTCATCCCTGTGATGCTCTAAGGACTCATTTTGTAGTTCCAGTGCCTTGCTGTTGGGCTATGGAGTCATTTACTAAGCTGAAACAATAAAAATAAAAATAAAGAACTAAAAGGACAATATTTACAAACAAAGGAGCCATTGAAGGCTCAAACAAAACATTTCTTAAGAAAATGCCCATTTACTGGGCTGTTGAAAACTTCTTCTCCCTCCAAATCCTACAACCTGTACGTGTTATTGGAGAAAAATTTAGAGATTTTGAAGGGCCGGATCCATAGGGCTTCAAATTTTCCGTGCTTTCCCTTGTCTTGCTTAGGAGCATCCCATTTCAGTGCTAGGTCTCCTATCTGGAACTCCTCCTTCTTGGCCTTCTTATCAAAAACCTGCTTGATCCTTTGCTGATGATCTTGAATTCTGTCCACTGCCTGCTCCCTGACCTGTTGGACCTCCACTAGCTGATGAATCCTTATGATCATGTCATCAGGCTTTTCCTGATGATCCTGGAGGAATTTTGCTACATGAATGGCTAAATGAGAAGGGAAAACAACCTTCGCTCTGTAGACTAATTGGAAAGCAGAGACGTCGATAGATCTCTTCGTGGCCACTCGATCAACCCATAGAGAAAACTTTAATCTTGAATTCCAGGCCTTCTTGTTGTCTTCCAATAGTCTTTTGATGATCCTTATCATGCTTTTGTTGGAGGATTTTGCTAAACTGTTGCCCTGTGGATAATATGGGGTAGAGTGAATCAATTTGATCCCGAACTGCTCACAGAACTTGGCTAATGGCTCAGACCCGAAAGCGGCTGCATTATCAGTGACGATCTTACTTGGGCAGCCGAACCTTGTGATGAGGTCCTCCAGGAACCCAATGATTACCTTATGGGAAGCACTCCTGGTAGGGATCGCTTCAATCCACTTGGTAAATAAATATGTAGCAGTCAGGATCCATCTGTGCTGCCCACTGGAAGCGGGGTGAATTTCTCCAATGAAATCTAGGCCCCACTACTGGAAGGGTCCCGAAACCACCACAGGATTTAGCGGCAAGGACTTGAGCTGTTGTTTCCCTGCAAATCTCTGACATTGGATATAGGCTCTAACTCCTCTATGAACATCAATGAACAAGGTGGGCCAGTAGTACCCAGCTCTGAGAATTTTGTGGGCTGTGACCTTCCAGAAATGGTGTCCTCCACATAAGCCGCTGTGAAAATCAGCCATGATCATATTAGCTTCTTGTGAATTCATGCATTTTAAAAGCACCCCCAGGGGGTCTTTCCAGTATAAAATTTGATTGATAAGGAAGTATCTGACTGCCTTGAGCTTCAGAGATCTTGCTTTGTTTCTTTGCAGGATGTCTGAAGGCCGTAACTCTTGCAGAAAGTATATGGCATCCTTATACCAAGGACATCGAGCCAATGGGGGCTCCCTTTGCGGGTCCATGTAAGACCATTGACCCTGAATTCTTGAGCATTCATTGATGAAACCTATCCCCAAAGCTTGGCAATTGGCTTCAGCCAATAGCTTGGCTAAACCTTGACCTTTGATCAATTTGGTAGGCTTTATTTCCAGGTCAAACTCCAAAATCTTGGCTATCCATTTACTCCTCCTCCCATCTATGTCAGGCTGAATAAGAATGTCTTTAACAACAGCTGAGGGGACATAGGCAATGATTTTTGACTGTAGGACATAGATTCTAAATGCCTTGAGAGCCTTTACCAGGGCATAGGCCTGCTTCTCCATAGTGTCATACCTGACTTCGACATCCCTCAATGCTCAGCTGAAATAGGCGATAGGCTGCTCTAGCCCCACCTTGTGTGTCTGTAATAAAACAACAACCACCGTGTCGGGTGAGGCAAAGGAGAAAATAACAAAATCCTTTGAGTAATCAGGACTGATAAGCACAGGGGCTTCAATTAGGGCTTTCTTTATTTTCTCAAAGGAATTTCACGATTCAGAAGTCCACCTTACTTCATTTCCTTTCCTTAACATGGCTGTTATAAGTTTTACCTCCTCAACAAAGTTAGGCACAAATCTCCTTAGAAAATTTATCTTACCAAGGAAAGATTGGACCTCCTTCTTGGACCTTGGGACTGATAAAGCTTGTATGGCCTTAACCCTGCTAGGATTGATCCTGACTCCTTCCGCTGATACTATGTGGCCTAGTAACTTTCCCTCCTGCATGGCGAACAAAGATTTCTTGGGGTTTAATGAAATGCCAAGACTCCTGCATTTTCAGAAAACCTTCCTGAGATGACAACAGTGTTCTTTATCAGATTTTGAAAATACTGTGATGTCATCCAGATAGACGACCACAAATTTATCCTTTTCCCCAATGAAAGCTATGTCCATGTCACGCTGAAACGTTTCCCCTGCGTTCATTAATCCAAAAGGCATCTTAGCATACATGAATGTGCCCCATGGAGTGGTAAATGTCATCTTTTCCCTATCTTCAGGTAGAACAGAGACTTGATTGTAGCCGGAGAAACCATCAATCATGGACATCCTAGATGCTCCTGTTACCCTCTGCAGAATATGTTCCATCTTTGGTAAGGAGTAGTTATCCTTTCACGAGCTCCTATTCAGGTTTTTGAAGTCTACACAGAGTTTGATTTCTCCATTGTTTTTCCTTACCGGTACCAAGTTGGCCACCCACTCTGAATATCTCAGTGGTACAATGATTTGAGCTTGAAGCAGCTTCTTCACTTCCCTCTCCATGATAGGCAACAACATAGGTTTGATCTGTCTCAGCTTCTGCCTAAATGGATTTTCCTCCCCCTTTAATGGGATTTTATGCTCGATGACAGAAGTGTCATATGTTTTGAGGTCTTCGTAGGTCCAGGCAAAAACATCAGCAAATTCCCTCAAAAGTCGAATGTACTCGGACCTCTGCTCCTCTGTCAGACTTCCTGACAATTTGACAAACTTGGGTTCACTCTCAGTGCCAATGTTGCACTGAATAGTACCAGTGTCATCCTCCAAGATTTCCCCTTTTAATGACACATCATTTCTATCAAAAAACCTTTCCAAAGGAACCAGTCCCCTTGGAATATGGTTGCCGGGAAGCTGCACAATGTTACGCTCTTCTATTCTACTCAAAAACTTACCCCCATCAAGCCCTTCTTCAGAGACAGAATATTGGTCGATATGCATTTCTGAAAATTCTTCGACAGTATCCAAGAATTTCTTGATCTTGAGATCGTCCTCAAATACCTTCCAATGTTTGATGTTGTCAGGTATGGAGGGCCTTGTTGAGTCCATTTTTGTGCTTCCATTTTGCTCTATAAACCATACTTTTGCCTCTTTATTTATCCATTTTTCCTTCATTTCATTCCACATTTTCCATGAAACAGCCTATGCAAGGTATATTTTTCATTCTTTAGCTTAAGAATTGAGTTTTCTAAATTTTAGCATTAAAATTGAAAATTTATCAGAAATTACAGGATTTGACCAAATCCCGTAAAAGCTCTGTGGTTTGTATACTTGCAGGACACCTGGGCGAAATCTAACACTTGGGTCATGTTCCCTAATGTACAAGGATGGAGAATGAGCTATCAAATTCGAAATCTGAGCCTTCCAGATGTCCGGTCAACGCTGGTCAAACAGGGCCACTTCAACAGAAAATGCCCTGTTTCAGCCTTAAATCTTGGACAGTTTTGGATTTCGTGGGATTTTGACCATATATTGTGGATCTAAAGGAG